>VDFB02171411.1:0-41562 GCA_007258455.2 Sequoia sempervirens
GGTGGATAGAGGGTCTTGTTGAGGCTTGGCTTGACTTCAGTCATTAGAATCTTTCAGTTTGGCTTTTGTTCGGGGTCATTTAGACATCATTTGTCTGACTTACTTTTTTAGTAAGTGGAGACACTCAATAGAGCACCCATGCTATTTTTAGCAGTATGGTCTGGTCGTATGCAGATTCAGTCACTCATCATTTGGCTTCAGACGGTTCATCAATTAGACCTATTTTGAGAGAGATATTAATATTTATTTGCCAAAATAAATAATAATTAATTTTAAGCTCATATTATAAAGTTATAATATAATTAAATATTATAACTTAAGTGAATTTATGGAAGGGGTCAACCATCATAAAGAAGGGGCTACTTTTCAATTATTATTTATAGTTAAAAGTGCATCCAAACTATGGGAAAATTAAAAAAATAATTTAAAGTTTATTTAAATGATGCTTTTCTTGAGGAAGTCGACCTAAGTGAGAAATTATAAGTTTTCCTCTAAGGAAGAATTGATTAGTATGTTATGAAATTGATTTTAGCCAATTTCTTCTTCAGAGAGCGAAGCCAAGGGTTTAAGTTTTCGTCTACATTAGAGACAAGCCATCTTCAGTGTTTACAGTTCAGAGGCTATGAAATATCAGCTGATTTATTGCCAATCAGAGAAATAGCTTCATCCAGAAGTTATTACAAAGCATCTGTAGAAGTCTTTATTCAGAGTTGATTTATATTTGTCAGAAGGAGGGGATATATTTGTGCAGCTGATTGGGATCTTCATTTGGCATGAATCCCAAGGTTGTGCAAACTTACTTGCTACTATTTAGAGGGTCGTACCATTAAGCTTTGAGGCCGTACTTCTCCTGTAGGGTTGGACGCCTTGCCTTTTGGGCCTTTGCCTTCTCCAAATGAGATGCCTTGCCTATTTTATCAGTTTGCACACATTTCAAGGCAAGAGAAATGTCATCTAAGGTTGGCCTTACAAAACCTTCATCATTCAGGAGTGGCTGCAATCAGCAAATCAGGTTTTTAAATAATGCAAATCAGCTTTTCCTTTTTGTCTGCATGTTAGGTTTTCAGTATTGTAATCAGTGAGAAAGAATAATAAATCTATTTACAATTGATTCAGGGGTCTTATGCTTCAGTTTTTACCTTATTATATTTATTAAATATTTTTAGAAGTATTTCTTTTAAAAATCACAGTCTTTATTATTCCATGCAAAAACCCAAAACATTCAAAAACACCAGAAAAATGAAAAAATACATTCAGTTCCAGAATAGTGAGAACAAGGGTTTCTATAGTGGTATAAGAGCAGTTTCCTGCCAGCCTGAGGGTTTGGGATTCATATGCAACCACAGGAGGCTGTGCCTCACAAATATTATACTTGTAGCAGAGCTTTGTTTGACAGGGCACATGAATTGAATAGGCAGTCGGTTCCCATGCCTGAGAGAACTGAGGTTCCTTGAGATCCTCATGATCATGATGCAGAGGTCAGATAGACTCTCATAGATTTACAAATAGGTCAGTAGCAAGTAACTGATGTATTACAGCAATTGACCACGGTGATACAAAGGTTAGGTTCACCGAGGATACCGTCACCATAGCGTGACAAGAACAGGAGTGATGCAGGTTCACGGAGGGCACCTAGGACTGTTTCACGAATAGTAGATAGGCCTACCTTTGTGAGATAGGAGCCTGATGAGGCTATTGCTGATGAGGAGCTCGATGGAATGTTCGTTGATACTCTTATGGCAGCGAATGATGAGTGGGAGTTACTGACCCCCAAGGTCAGAGAGACTTACTTTTGACAGATTTCTCACATATAGGAGAAAGCATTACAGGAATAGATAGGATTGGAGACCTAGACATTATAATGGTGACCTAAAGCATGCCACAAATAGACTAACTCTAGCTATGTTTGATGGTAGCAACAAGGTCACGGCACAAGCTTGGATCAGCAAGTTGGATACCTTCCTCACATTGTGTCCCGTGGCTAAGGAGGTTGCTATTAGATATGTTACTTTACATCTTGAGGTGGTAACTTATGGCTGGTGGCATCATGGGATGGTGAAACTCGAACATGATCGTATCACCACTTACCAGGACATCGTGGAGAGATTGGTGGAATGGTTCGACAAGAAGGATCCTAAGTCTTACTTCAAGGATTTGGCCCAGTTGAGATAGGTTGGCAGTTTGGAGGCCTACATAGGGGATTTCCAGCAGTTGTCTGTGATGGTAACCAACATATCAGAGAGGCGTCTAGTTGTGCTCTTCATGGAGGGATTTTTGGAACCACTGAGAGGCTGGATTAAAGCATTTGATCCTCCTTCATTACAATAAGAGATAAAGAAGGTGCGCAGCATTGAACTTGCAGCTCCATCTAGCAGGTTCAATTCTAGAAATACTTCTTCCTTTAAGGACAGTAAGGGATTCAATAAAAATAAGGAGAGATCTGATTTTAGGAGTGATTCAAAGGGGAAATCAGCAACACCCTTGGATCGCAAGACTCTTAATGATTTGCACAGGAAAAAGATTTGCTTCTACTGCAAGGGTCCCTACGATGCTAACCATGATTGTCCTTTGTGGCCTAAGGGTAAGGCCAATAGAGTTATGTGGGCTTATTATGAGGATTCAAAATCTGAGATTCTGAATACCAGGAGAGTTATGAGGAGTCAGAATCAGAGGTTTATGAGCCTAAGGTGGGGGCAAAGTCAGAGCTACAGATCTAGGAGGCACGATTGTCTAGCATTCAGAAGGAGGGATCTTTTAGACTTCGTGGAGTTTTAGCTGGTCAAAAGGTCATCACCCTTTTGGACATAGGTGCCACCAATAATTTTATAGATGCCAGGTTTGTTGAGAAGCGTGGACTCACAAACGAGGAGTTTGAGGGCATTCAGGTTAAGGTGGTGGATGGTTACACTCTCAAATGTGACCGTATGATTAAGGATCTCCCTTTGCACTTGAATAATTATGAATTCAAGGCTGACTATTATGTGGTGAATATGCGAGATATTGATTTAGTTTTGGGCATGAGGTGGCTTCATTCCCGTGAGGAAGTCACACTTCTTCTCAAAGACATGGAGATTCAATTTGATGTGGATGGGAAGACTCATATCCTGAAGGCCATATGAGATAGCAATGTCAGGACTATTTCCTTCTGATGGATGGACAGACTTATGCATCATGACATGGTTGAGTGGGCTATAGAGTGCACTTTGACACCTACATAGGAGGGACAACATAAGACCAAGTATTACCCAGACATTCAGTAGTTGAGAGTTAAGCATGGGAAGGTTTTCAATGACATTCCACCAGGGAGACCTCCAGACAGGGGTATTGATAACATCATAGAGCTTGAGGAGGGCACCAAGCCCACCATGACTACTCCTTACAGGCATCCAAAATGGCTTAAGGATGAGATAGAGAAGACTATCAAGGAGCTACTTGCTATGGGCCACATTCAACCAAGTAAATCACAATTTGCTTATCTAGTTGTTTTAGTGAAGAAGAAAGATGGTACACTACGTATGTGCATAGATTACAAAGTCCTAAACAAGACGACTATTAAAAATAGATATCCCATACCCCATATAGATGAGATTATTAATGAGCTCCATGGTGCTTGTTACTTTTCAAAGATAGACTTGAGATCGGGATATCGCCAGAATAGAGTCCGTGAGCAGGATGTTGAGAAGACTGCTTTTCGTTGTCATTGTGGACACTTCAATTTTGTGTTGATGTCATTTGGGCTAACCGACACTCTAGCAACATTCCAGTCCACCATGAATAGGCTCTTCCACTCACATCTGAGGAGATATGTACTTGTCTTCTTCGATGATATTCTGATGTACAACAGGACTTGGTAGGAGCACTTGGCTCATTTGGATTCAGTACTTAGCATTTTCGAGAGGGAATCCTTACACACCAAAGAATCGAAGTGTGATTTAGGGATGACTGATTTGTTATACTTAGGCCATATCATCAGTGCAGAAGGAGTGCGGATGGATCCTGAGAAGATCCGTGCTATCGTAGATTGGCCTACTCCAGTGAACCTTACACAGCTACGAGGATTCCTTGGGTTATGCAGTTTCTATCATAGATTTGTCAGTGGATATTCATGCCATGCAACACCTATGACAGATTTGTTGAAAAAGGGTGCATTTATTTAGACCCTTGAGGCACAAGAGTGTTTTGTGATGTTCAAGGAGCTTATAACGACATGCCCAGTGTTGGCACTACTAGATTTTATGAAGCCTTTTGAGCTTCAGTGTGATGCGTCTAGTGAGGGCATTGGAGCGATGCTTATGCAGGACAAGCACCCGATTGTTTACGAGAGCAGAAAAATAAAAAGACCAGAAAGAATTTACAATATATATGATAAGGAAATGTTGGCCATAATGCATGCCTTGGCCAAATTCAGGCAATATTTAGTAGGCAGTAAGTTTTGCATTAAAACTGATCATAAAAGCTTGAGGCATTTCCTAGGACAGCGGGATCTAAATGATCGTCAGCAAAAGTGGGTGAGTAAGTTACAAGCACATGACTTTGATATCACCTATATCAAAGGTACACATAATGTGGTTGCTAACGCTCTATGCTTTTTCATGCCAGCCTCATCTGAGTTCTATGGTACAGATTGCAGAGGACTGGAGGCACTTGATTGTGGCAGAGTATGCCAAGGATACTTGGGCATCTAGACTTGTAGAAGGATTTATTGTGGACACCAGGTACACACTTGTGAATGATTTGATCATTTACAAGAGCAATATTTTCTTGATCCTAGGTTTAGAGATGAAGAAAATCATTATGCGAGCCTTCCATGATGTACCTACAACAGGGCATCCTAGGTACTTCAAAACATATAGACAGGTTTGGGAAAGGTTTACATGGAAATGTCTTAAGGCAGATGTTCTTCAGTATGTGCGTGAGTACCCTATTTGTCAGCAGAACAAGTAGGAAAACACACATACGACAGGATTGTTGCAACCACTTTCGATACCTGACAGGAAGTGGGAACGCCTGTCGATGGACTTTATTACGGAATTGCCTAAAGCCCAGGGATGTGATTTCATATATGTAGTTGTGGATCGGCTTACAAAGTATGCCCACTTCTTTCTGATTACCACCACTTACACAGCTACACAGGTAGCAGAGGTTTTCAGATTACATGGGTTGCCTCAGAGCATAGTTAGTGATAGGGATAGTCAGTTCCTCAGTCACTTCTGGTAGGAGGTGTTCAGACTTTGTCAGACCGAGCTTACACCGAGCACTAGTTACCACCCGCAAACCGATGGTCAGTCATAAATAGTGAATAAATGGGTGGAAGGCTACCTCAGGAACTACATTGCAGGGCAGAAAAAGGCGTGGGTCAAATGGATATATTTATGTGAGTATTGTTACAATACTACCTTTTGAATGACCATTTAGACGTCCCCCTTCATGGCGTTGTATGGTTATGAGGCACTTAGTTTTCTTGATTTGCTACTGAGTGACAGTAGAGTGCTTAATGTTGGAGATTTATTACAGGAGAGTCAAGACATTATGAGGACTCTTAAGGAGAATATTGCTAAGGAACAAAACCGACAAAAGCAATATACAGATCAAAAGAGGACGAAGAGATCTTTTGAGGTGGGAGACATGGTCAATCTCATGCGATAGCCCTATAAACAGTCTACTCTTAGGAAGAGTGGATCAGAGAAGCTCAAGCCATGGTATTATGGTCTTTTCAGGATTTTGAGATGCATTGGAATGGTGGCTTATGAGCTAGAGCTTCCAGCGGATAGTAAGTTCCATAATGTTTTTCATGTGTCATGTCCCAAGAAGGCGTTAGGACATCGTGTGGTACCTTCAGCAGTATTACCTCCCTTAGATGATGAGGGAAAGTTGATCTTAGTACCTGAGTTGATCCTGGAATATGGAGAAAGAAAGTTACACAAGAGGACTATCAGGGAATATTTTGTGAAGTGGAGAGATTTACCAGTCGAGGATGCTACGAGGGAGAGTGAGGAGATTTTGCAGCATTCGGAGTTGAGATTGCTTGAGGACAAGCAATTTTAGGAAGGGCGGACTGTAATGTCTCCTTCTAGTCGACATCTCTCAGTTCATGAGATTAGCCTATTATGTGACCCTCGTAGGCTGATAGGGTGGATAGAGGGTCTTGTTGAGGCTTGGGTTGGCTTCATTCATCAGAATCTTTCAGTTTGCATTTCATTCGGGGTCGTTTGGACATCATTTTCCTGACTTACTATTTTTAGTAAGTGGAGCCACTCAGCAGACCACCCCTACTATTTTTAGTAGTATGGTCTGGTCGTATGCGGATTCAATCACTCATCATCTGCCTTCAGATGGTTTTTCAATTAGACCTATTTTGAGAGAGATATTAATATTTATTTGCCAAAATAAATATTAATTTATTTTAATCTCATATTATAAAGTTATAATATAATTAAATATTATAACTTAAGTGACTTTATGGAAGGGGTCGACCATCATAAAGAAGGGGCCACTTTTCAATTATTATTTATAATTAAAAGTGCGTCCAAACTATGGGAAAATTAAAAGAAGAATTTAAAGTTTATTTAAATGATGCTTTTCTTGAGGAAGTCGACCTAAGTGAGAAATTATAAGTTTTCCTTTGAGGAAGAATTTATTATTATGTTATGCAATCGATTTTAGCCAATTTCTTCTTCAAAGAGCGAAGCCAAGGGTTTCAGTTTTCGTCTGCATTGGAGAATGAGCCATCTTCAGTGTTTGCAGTTCAGAGGCTGTGAAATACCAGTTGATTTATTGCTAGTTAGAGAAATAGCTTCATCCAGAAGTTATTACAAAGCATCTTGAGAAGTCTTTATTCAGAGTTGATTTATATTTGTCAGAAGGAGGTGATATATTTGTACGATTGATTGGGATCTTCATTTGGCACGAATCCCAAGGTTGTACGAACTTACTTGCTACTGTTTAGAGGGTCGTACCATTTAGCTTTGAGGCCGTACTTCTCCTGTAGTGTTGGACACCTTGCCTTTTGGGCCTCTGCCTTCTCCAAATGAGATGCATTGCCTATTTTATCAGTTTGCACACATTTCAGGGCAGGAGAAATGTCATCTGAGGTTGGTCGTACAAAACCTTCATCATTCTGGAGCAGCTGTAATCATCAAATCAAGTTTTTAAATAATGCAAATCAGCTTTGCCTTTTTGAATGCATGTTAGGTTTTTAGTATTGTAATCACTGAGAAAGAATAATTAATCTATTTGCAATTGATTCAGGGGTCTTATGCTTCAATTTTTTCCTTATTGTATTTATTAAATATTTTTAGAAGTATTTCTTTCAAAAATAACATTCTTTATTATTGAATGCAAAAACCCAAAACATTCAAAAACACCAAAAGAACAAAAAAATACATTTAGTTCTGGAATAGTGAGAATAGGGGTTTCTAGATGGAAAGATGGAATTGAAGTTTTTTGGAAATCTGTTCATGGAAATTAATATTTATGCTTTCTATATTAATTGTCTTCATTTTTGTTCTTAAAAAAGTATTTAATATCCAATAATATTAAATTAGATTTCTTTTGAAAGCAACATAGAATTAATTTGCATTTTATATTTTAGATTAAGAAGTAAAGTAATGTTAGTCTTCTCCATGAATCGATCTCAACCAAGTCCAATGAAGTCAAAAATAATTTGACAAAATCTTAATTGAGGAAATAAGATAGAATTAATCATTAGGAATTAGTCCCTGCAGTTCAGCTCTTGAGAGCTCCTAAAAGCTCCTGAAGGAACCAAATCAATAACTGAAGCATTGTTTTTAGTGGAACCCCCCCCAAAAATCTATGACAACCATCCTTATCACATATAGCTCTGATACACAGACGATTCGATAAATAATTGACTAAATGATGCAAGTTGTGACATCAACAAACTTTCCGATCACAATGTCTTCACAGTCTTCCACGTCAACCAAGTATAATTTGAACTAGATCACCACAAAACATTTTGGCATGAAAACAACCTTGATATATTCAGTAAGGCTTTGTATGCTAGCATAAAACCCAAAAGATAGGTCACAAAAAAATATATTCCTACCATATTACCAAGGGACCCATAAATAGGTCATACAAAAGATAGATTCAGTACATAACATAATTATCAAAAGATAGAAAAATTTTAATTACATGAAATATATTTTGGAGTTGATAAGAATGCCACAACCAAGACCAAATCTTGATTATCACCAATGTGTATGTGTAGGATCATGATGGGCCAAAAAGTGGCAATATGATGGGTATGTGGTCAACAACTTTTCTTTTTACCCAAATTTGATGAAATGAAAAGAGTTTTTAAAGGAGATTCTCAGCTTTCCACCAATATAAATTATGCTTTAATTTGAATTTAATATGTAATTATTATTCATTTTCTATTCAAATTATGACTAAAGTCTTGATTGATAGGCTAATTGAAAAACATCTATAACTTTCAAATGGTATCACATTTTTTGAATCCAAAACATGCATCACATTCTATGTTTCGTATACTATAGGATTATAAAAATAAAATTAGAATTTTATGAAATTTTGACCAAATTAAAGTGGTCAGACATACGAGTTTTTATCTTTTTTTTAAAGTTGTAATAAAAAAATCATGATTAATTATTCACTTGGAAAAATATTACAAAAAATATGCATCACATCAAGACATGAGTCCTCTACTTATATCTAAAATCTTAGAAAAAAATATTATCATTTATTGTGGTTATATTGGTCAAACAAACACCTACTTCTTAATTTTTTGCTAAAATTTAGTACTACTGCGTTGAAATTTCAAATTTTCACCAAATAGATTTTTTTTTTAAAAGACCTACTAGTTTAGAAACTAAATTCAATTTGCTACAGATTCTATTGTTACATTTTTTGAAATAATATAGATAACTTAATCATATTTTTATGTCAAGTTTCCTAACTTTGATTTTTCTAAATTTTTTGCCACTTAAGGGCTTGTTTTTTCCATGATGATCGTGCACATACCCCAATTTTAGTATCAACCAAAGAAACATACCAAAACTTTTAACATTCTACATGAATGTCTAGATAACAAGGTCACCTTGTGTAAGCTTTGAGCACAACATCCAACATCAAAAGATTAGTCTTCACTATTATGCAATGACTGACTTCCATGAATGTCGCAAAAAAAGTACTTCCATTTCCAAATCAAAGATAACATTCATTCTATGTAACATCATAGTACAAGATAGGATAGATTATATTTTTGTATCATCCAGAGAACAACCTTTTGGATACGGGTTTTAAAATCAAGGACTCAAAAAGTTCTCAAAAATCCCCCCGTTTCACATTGATGAAAAAAGAGCAAAAACACAAAAACACAAAACGTCAAAACTCCAATTCAAAAACTCCAAGCACCTCCTTTGAGAAGCAATTCAATACCTCTGCTTGTTTTTGTTTTCTCTTCATTTTCTCCCCCTTTTTTCCATCAAAGGAAAAGGGAAAAATAAGAACATTTAGGAGATCAAGTAAAAATAACACTTTTCACATGAAACATTTTCTTGTACCTTTCTTTTGCAATTGGAAGAATCCTCTTCCAAGCTAGCATTGCAAAAACCATTCTTGCACACATACTATTTAGTAGTGTCAGCAACATAAATTAGGATGACTAGTCCTGAGATAGGTACTAATGGTCACAATCCTCTATATTAGAAAGAATACTAGGGATATGATCCAACCAAACCTCAATAATTTCTTTGACCAACTAGAAATTTTTAACCAAATCTCCTCTCTATCTCTAAACAATAGCATGCCAGCAGAGACAATGCTTGTAGATGTTAGACATCTCCTTAATGCATTATTTTGTGTCGCCAATGGGTTTGGATAACTTTTTTTTGGATTCGACACATCTTCTCTTAATCATAGCTTGAAATTGGTGTCCTTGAGATCTTTCCAGCAACATTCTTTCTTCAACAACTTCTACTAGATCTTTTGGTAATGAGTCAGAAACATCTGAAATAGTAATACCCTTTTTGAGCAGATAATCAACCAAGGTATCATCAATTCTAAGCCTACTGAATGGAGAGCAGGCATTCAAAATTTCCCAAATATTTTCATATTACTTCTCCTTTTCTTCTAAGATGTGTCAATCACATCCTTCGTGTGAATTTTCCTCTTTTTAGGTTCTAGAGGGGAACCATCAATGACAACCTATAACTCTTTCTTACCAAAGGAGGAACCCACCTCAAATTGACTAGATGCTATCACACTAGAGCATAGATTCATTTGCAAGGATGAGAAATAAACTTTTCATGCACCTACTTTGTCTTGCATACATTCTACATACCTGTAGACTTGCTTTTCGATAGGGATTCTAGACTTCCACTTAACATTCTCGTTTGAGAGTAGTGAACTCAAAAGTAAAATACCAAACATATGAGAAAAGACCCAAACTAGAAAGGATAACTCTCAACAAAAGACATTCTAAAATTCTCAATCAAGTTTTTCATTATGAGGCTACACTAGTCAAACTACTTATTTTCCTTCACCATCTTATGTGCAAGATATACAACAATAGCTAAAGTAGAACCTTCACTTTTTTGGAAATAAATTTTTTAAGTGATGCCATACGCAACATACCTTACTTGAGGATCGACAATGGTGTTTATTAGGAGAGCTCGAAGGTCTTTGTTGATACCAATAAATTCCTCCATGTCTCTATATTTCACCATTTTCTTCCCAAGGAGGTCACCAACACTTCACAATCCAATAATAGATTCAATGGATTCCTTAGTGATTATTCATCATCAAAGATTGCGCCTCTCCAACAATCTTATTGGAAATTAAGTAAGTGGGGGACTGATTTGTGCTTCACTAAATACCTCTAGGATTTTTATAGAAAGTTGGTTCTTCTTTAGGCTTTAGGGAAAAGGGTAGAAGAGATTGTAAACACAAAACATAAAAATGGTGATGGAAAAATGCTCTTACAACATTTCAAACCCAAGCATTCCTATGAGTGATATAATTAGACACAGAATGCAACAACCCTTCATATTTGGAAAGAGAATGAACAACAAAGGCTAACAACAAGCACAACTTGTAGACATTCAAATATTTCTATGGGTAGTGTTCATTAAGGTCCTATCAAATATAAAGATTTCTAAGGGTAAGAAAAAAAATTCATAAATTCCATAAACTCTCTCTCCTAATACAACATAATATAAAAATATAACCCTTTAGAAAAACAAAGAATTCCAATGACATAATCAAGTTTTCACAAGTTATTATTCTAACATACAAGATACAACATGGAAATCAATGACTTAAACTATTCAAATTTAGCTTGACATAGTGTTTCATTCAAAATGAATGTATAAAAATGGAAAGCTTGATAAAGGCTATACATGCACAGTCTCAAAGATTTTTTCTCAATAGTTCATGCTTTGAATATCAAATGAACTCTAAAAGAGAGGTTGGTTTCCAATCCGATAATAGTTTGAGCTTTAAAAGATATAAGATGCCAGAAAAAAGCAATTCTACAAATTTTACTCTTCATTAAAGCAAGCTTCAATCTTCTTGGTGATGGCCAACTTCCCATTTTTTAATAATATTTTTTTCTTTCTAGCCTATTGGGCTTGCTTGGTAACACGAAAATGATCTTAGAGACTCTAAGGGACATCAATGCTCTATGCTACAATGGAAGCACTGGGAGGGAGTCTGAGAAGCGTGATAGAAGGATAAATCTTAGATGTATGAGCTAGCGGTGATGCAAAAGGGAGCGTTATCATGGAAAAAATTTAGAATACCAAATTGAGATTGGGTTCGAGAAAGACTAGTTGAGGTGAAAAGAGAAATGGGCTGAAAGAGAGGTGCCTTTCCTAAAATAGATGGGTCAAGAGTGACAGGTAACATGAAGGCTTCGACTCTTTCAATGGGGGCCCTTGAAAGGGCAATTAAAGAATCAATAGCGGCTGAAGTGTATGATGCTCGTTTGGCATGAGGGGTAGGTTTAGAGGATTTGTTTAAAGTGGTAGGGGGTTTATTCAAGACTAACGGCTTAGGGAGTGAGGATAGAGGATTCCTTACTAGAGGAGGAGGCATAAGAGTAACCAAAGATGCATAAGGAGGAAGAAGAGAGGGAGTAAAATATAGCTAGGCCATAGTGGTTGCAACATTTTGTAGGAAAAACTCCACTTCTTCTTCTCCTCTAGTTGTTGTGTTGGGTTTACCTAGATCTTGGACCTATCTTCGCAATGCATGACTGGAACTAGTATGTTCTAATCATCTGGTAGTTAATCCCTTCAAAACTTGGCCTATGATGACCACAACGGACCTTGTTGGGGACTGTCGGGTCCTTTTTTCTTTATTTTGGGCACTAGGGAAGGTTGTGCCTTGTGAGTCCCTTTGCCTTGAGTCTCTTCAACTATCAGATTCCCAAGGTCGAGAAACCCAATTCAAAACGTGTTCCTTGTCAATTGCATGACTGGTCTCTGGATTGCTATTCTTGGAGTCATCCTCTCAATCATAAATTTCCTCAAACTCGTCATAGTGTGGTCGAAAATTACCGAACAAGGCACTTGGTCATCTCATCTCTTGTGAGAATCCCCAGAAGTCTTCCTTTTTCATTTACAACCATCCCCTATGCTTCACTTGTATGTTGATGGATTTTCCCATCAAGATGTTCTTCTGATACTCTATTTGTAGCTCATAGAAACTTAGCCATTTTGGTCACTTGAGTGGAATGTGAGCCAAGTCAATGAATACCTTTGACCATTCTTGAGTCAAATTCCTCTAACTGAAGTGCTTTGTCAGGTTATAGGAAAACTTATCACAAATGAGAGATAAGGCTAGGGTCGCCAATAGATTTTTCAGCTCTCCCTCAGCCTTCTGGTTGTTTAGTGTTACTTGATTGTTAGTAGTCAATAGGGGAAGCAGATATATCTTTTTTTTTTTTTTTGGTGCCATAGAAATTTTTGACAATGGCTACCTAACAAGATGCTTCCAATGTGAAAACTATTTCCATTAAAAATATGGCGAGTCAGAAAGGCTCGAAAACAAAACTGTGAAATATGATAAATGTGAAATCCTCGCCTAGGAAATAATCCATTTGGGTCAACGGATCTTCCATCCATTGTATGATGTCAAGAGAGAAACGACCAATAAGGCATGGCAACAAGTCTTAAAGCACTGGCATTAGAAAATGAGCTACAAACCAGTAATAATCGCCTATTTTTAAAAGCACATATGCCCATAGAGACTGGCTGGAGACAACCCCTTACATCCAACCTAGACACTAGTATATTGCTCTCCAACCACTCAGAATTTGGATGCAAAATCAAATGAGCCTAGAAAGAGGAACACCTAAATTTAGGCTTAGTACTATAATTCTTTAGCTATTCCAGCATGTTTCTAGCTATCACCTCAAGAAAATCATAGTATCTCTAGCTCATTTTTCTTTTGAGCGCAAAATCTAGACCCAACCAAAAAGGGTTGACCTCCTCATGGTTGTCAAGGCCAGAAACCTAGGCCAACATTGAGAACATAGACTATGTGTCCTTGAATTTCCTATGTGAAAGAGGAAAGAGACGATGACCTATAATTGGCAAAGAAAAAGGACAAGATCCATGTAGCCACAACATGCTGCTAAACATGGAGAATATCCATAGAGCCAAAAAATTGAAAATCAAATAACTAAACAACCTTCTAAAAAAAACTTGGTATTGAGACAGGACAGATACTCCCCCAGTAGCCAAAATGTCCCACAAGGAACGAGGGCCAAGAAGTGCCAAATGGAAAAGTAGACCCAAAGATATACAGGAATTGCTTCAGTACATGACAACATTGATTAGAAGAAACTAGAAAGAACCAAGATCCACCAAACCACCCATGAGCACCGATGAAGAAAGAAAACCCACAAGAATGCAAAAAACACTTTGTAACCCTCCCCAATGGAGTAGAAGAACATAAAATAGGTGGACCAACACAACTTTAGGTCACACAGGAGTTCACAAGAAGACAAAAATATCAGAGAAAGAGCACAAAATAGCAATAGCAACACCCACCAAGCACTCCTAAGTATCCCCAACTAGTGTTAAGAATCTAAGAAAAGAAGAGGGAAAAAGTAACAAAGCACCAACGTTGACCAAATAGATTCCACATAGTCATGACTAGCAGAAGAGAACTCTAGATGCGATCTCGAAAGAAAGAGGCTACAAAATCCTTCCCCACACACATGACACTTATGGAACAACCCCCATAAGCAAGAAAAACTTCAAAAAACTACAAACACTACAAACCCAGGTTGTGGTAGGCAGAGAACAAGCCAGTAAAACAACAACATGCACATCAAAATAGAAGGGATGGCACAAGAAATGCACAACAGTTACACGACACAAAACCACTAACCACCCACCATTTGGGTGATCCCCATCACCCAAATAATAACTTAATTTAACACAATAATAATTATAAAATAATAATACAAATTTAATTACATTATGAATATTTATAATAAGTATTATAGTAAATATATCATATATTAATATATATTAATAATTAATTATTTTTAATGTATTTAATTACTTTACAATTATTTTATTTTAATTCACAATTATATAAGAACTATTTATTTATATAATATTATTTTATTTATTATTTTTCCAAATATTAATGGAGGCATGAAAAATTATAAATACATTAGTAAATATATAATAAAATAATAATATATAATAACACATAATTATTTTATCATAATAATAATACTATATTAATAAAATAGAAAAATATAATGTTATAATATAATAATTTAATTTAATACAATAATAATACAAATTTAATTACCTTATAAACATTTATATTAAATATACTTATAAATATATCATATAATAGTATATATTTTAAATTATTTATTTAATTAATTTATAATTATTTTATTCCAAATGAAAATTATGTAAGAATTATTTTATTTATATAAAATGATTTTATTTTATTTTAAATATACATAAATATATATTTTTTTGATGAGTACCTAAAAATTATTTTTTATTTTAATTTTCTCAAATATATATTGAAGAAGTAAATTTTTTGAACACATGATTTCTGTAATGCTATGCATTGTATTGGGTTATTTTTATATTATGATGCCTTTTTTTAGGAGAACAACGCACCCACCCATAACCTACATAGTAACTCTTAGTATGTCATTATTGTAGGAATCTTTCCTTTGATGTGGCACGCTTTTTTATATTATGATGCCTTTTTTTAAGGGGAACAGCAGCATCCACCCATACCCTACATAGTAACTCTTAGTATTCTTTATTGTGGGACTCTTTGCTTTCACGTGACACATTTTTAGGGTTTTAACATTCTACTTATAGCATCCATCTTCTTTGTTTACTATCGGCTTTTGAGTTACCTCAGATACCTAGTGTAAATCTTGTAAGTGTTTAAGTTCAAGGCCCACAACAAAGATCTGTTGGAGGTAAACAATTTGGATCATTTTATTAAAAGAATCTAATTTTTACTTTTGGAATGATGTTATGTTGTTGTTTACTACAGTAGAATAAGTTGTTTATTTACTTTTATTTTTTTCAGATTCTAGATTGATAGATCTGTTAGTGTTTTGGAGGGTACAAATAGTATACATGTTCACAAAAGATGGCGGCCAATTGAAGAGCAAAACTGATATTGGATTCCATTTTAACAAGATAAAATAGACAGCCACGGATGACTTAAGAAGGAAATACAATTAAGGGACCCAAAAAGCCAAGAAGATTGCATACAATGGAACTTCAGATCTTAGAAAATCTAAGGGCATGGGCTACAGGTTAGTGGCATGAACATGTAGTTTCTCACATTAGAGAAAAACTTAGAAACATTTGGGAATATTTTCAGCTCTGCAATAACTATATCTATACAAATCATATGGCTGAGATGATTCTCTCTTGACTGACATGGCCCTATCTTTATGTGTTTGATGAGTTTCGTTTGTGGTGGAGATCTGAGCATGTGGGGGGGATTATATTTGGGTAATTCAGGAAAGAGAGGGTTGTTCCAGCCATATAATTTGTATCACTATAGATGTCAAGGAGCTGAAATATTCTCAGATGTTTCAAATTTACATCAAATGTGAGAAGCTGTTTGTTCATGCCGCTAAGTTGTACCACATGCACTTAGATTTTCTGAGATTTGGTGTTCTATTGTATGTATTCTTCTTGGCTTTTAGGGTCACATGCACTTATGTGTTCTATTTTCAATTTTACATCAAATGTGAGAAGCTATTTGTTCATGCGGCTAAGTTGTACCACATGCACTTAGATTTTCTGAGATTTGGTGTTCTATTGTATGTATTCTTCTTGGCTTTTAGGGGCCCTTAATTATATTTTCATTTGTCCTTTTCTGTATTAAGTCATCCATGGGTGTCTATATTATCTTATTAAAATGGATCTAGAAGGCCTTCTTTGGACGAGTTAAACCAGATTACAAAGGAGCTGGCAATCTTATACTGCATGTTGACTGTAACAGTCATGTGCATGCATAAACTATATTTAGAATTGGTATGCAAAACCTCTGTAAGAGAGGCCATATGTAATAAATTTATCATCAGAGGAATAAAGACTGCTATGTTTGTGTAATTGATTTTTTTTTTTTTTTTTGTGTTTCCTCTCTTCTTTGTTTCTGTGTTTAAGTCCTGCCCTATTTTTTTGTTTCTGTCAATTTTCTTTGTGTTAGACTGTGCTTTGAAATTTTACATTTTATTGGTTTCCAGATGCCAGAAGGAGAGAGTAATGCAAGAAGGAACGATCACTTGTAAGTAGTGTTTATTGCACGGTGGGGTAGGGTTTTATGAATTTTATGAAAGCACTTTTAAATATTCTGGGTTGTCTTACAAATTATGTGTTTTATGAATAAGTTCGGGGTAAATTTTTTAGCAGTATGTCTTAAGGAAAAAGAGTGAATAGCGGAGTTTTGGAAATTCATGGGTAGATCCGTCAGAAATAAAAACATTTGAGTTATTTGCTTTACATTCCGATAAAGGAAGCTGTTGACACGCCTAAAATAACGTTTTTCTTGTGTGTAGCAATAATTTTAAATGCAAGGAATTTTGTGGTAACAGTAATATGTCAGGGAATATCTAAATGTCTTGCACTTAAAAGTATTGATGCACAGAAGCAAAAACAAGTCTGTCAACAGCCTCCTTAATCACACCGATCTACCAATGAATTCACTTCTTCTTCTTGCATATTAATACATACTGTTTAGAAATATTCCAGAATCTTATTCTAGAATACATAGCTTGCAGTTTAAATCCTGACAGAGAAGTGGCTGGTGGATAAGAGGAGATGTATTTAGAATGCACGATCGCCTCAGTGACTTGGGAAGACTAATGGCGGACAAAGCGGTCTCTCCTCGGTTGTGGACGGCCAGAGCATCTCAGATCTATGGCGTGCCGCATTTCAATATCTCTAAAATAAAAAACATAAAAAGCCCTGATTTCTTATTTATTGATTCTTTTAGCGAAAAATTTAAATTTAAACATGATTCTTGAATGCAGCATGAAAAGGGATTAAAAAAAATGCTGGAAGAGTCAAATGACGGGTGTTACGATCACTTTTGGAACTCCTCCCTCGGTGCAAGAATTTAATATTTTATACGAATTTTAAATAAATATGGTGGTAAATCTACTGCTGTCCTGTGGCTTTGAATTGACAAGGCATTTCGGCAGGGATGTGATGTGTTTGATTCGATTATATGAGTTTTAATTTAATTCTTGTATTAAATCTTGTATTCAAAATGTACATTTCAGAATAGTAATTTTGTGACCACTATTTTGGATGTTAATTTTGAATTCCAAGACAGTTTTAAGTTAAGATGACTGATTTTTTCCATTGTGGCGGATTGCAAAACCTTCCAGATTAAATAAAAATGTAAAATCATCTGGAAGAATGAGTTATAATTGATGAACCCCTCGAGTCGGGCATTGAAGGGACGTCTTTGCCAAAATCACTGGCAAAACTCAGCAATCTTAAAACTCTGAGATTTGAATGAGTCTGTCTAGGATTTGAATTAGCTATAACCGTCTGAAATAAAAACATTTCAATTATTTCCTTTGCATCCCGATAAAAGAGGCTGTTGATAAGCCTCTAATAGCGTTTTTGCTTTTGTGCAACGATAATTTTAAGTGCAAGGCATTTTGTTGTTAAAGATGATTTTTGTCAATTAGAGTAAGATAATAGTATAAAATTATTACTGATTGTTTAACTATTAAAATATGTGATATTTAAATTGAATATTATAAATGCTAATTTCTATATAATCTAGTAATAGATTAATTGTACAATAAATTTACAGAAAGAAATCTGATTTATAACAATTAATACAACTGAGTTAATCAACAACTAATAATGGTGGAAGCAAAAATAACAGAAGCCAATCACAAATGGACAATAACACAAATTTGACATACAAATGTTGGGTCTTCTATTCAGCCTAACAACAAACTTTTCTTTCAAAAATACAATATGAGTTTGCTGCAACAATCTTACATTTATAGAGCCTAGCTGCTTTACTTAGCGTGCAAGAAAATAGTCTTTCCTTGTATTCTTTGGCTTTAATTACACATAAAATCACTCTTAGATTTATCTTATCCTCACAAACTCGAAAACATTCTATTAAAGAATAAAAATCCTACTGTTGCTAAAAATCCAACTCGAATTATTTTAAAGCATATCCAACTCGAGTTGCTTTAAAGTGCTTTAAAGCATATCCAACTCGAGTTGCTTTAAAACAACTCCATATCCCACCTTTTGAGCTACAAAAATCAATACTTCCTCTTAGCGAGGAAGGTGTTCTGCACCACACCCAACTTGTCCCTAAAGAATTCAAACTTGCTCTTCATCAAGGCCTTTGTCAGGATATCTGCCATCTGTTCATTCATAGGAATGTAATTGAGTTTCACTATCCCCTTCTCCACACAATCTCTGATGAAGTGGTACTTGATCTCAATGTGCTTTGACTTGTCATGAAACACGAGATTCTCAGAGAGTTTGATACAACTTTGATTATCATAGTAAATGATGGTAGGATCTAGCTCATTATCAAAGAACCCAGCTAGAAGCTTTTGAAGCTAGATAGTGTAACATGTAACCATACTGGTTGCCATATACTCAGCCTCTGCAGAACTCAAGGCAACTGACTTTTGTTTCTTGTTGTACCAAGAGACCACTTCTTCTCCCAAACTAAAACTACACCCTGAAGTGCTCTTTCGATCAGCTGTATTGCCTGCCCAATCTGCATCAGTAAAACCCTTAAGCTTCACTCCATCCTGTTGAACATACTTCAACCCATAATCAACTATGCCTTAGAGATATCTCAAAACATGTTTCGCAGCTATCCAGTTCACACATTTAGGTTTGACCATAAACTGACTGAGTGAGTTCATTGCAAAAAAATGTCTGGCCTGGTGTTGACTAGATACATAAGAGACCTATCGATTGTCTATATAAATTTTGGTCTACTACCTCTGATTTGGAAACATCAATCTTCTTCCAATTGGTCACGAGTGGCATTGACATAGGCTTATAGTTCTCCATCATGAATCACTTCAAGATATCAATTAAGTACTCCCCTTATCCAAGAAAGATTTCTCCCTCTTTCTACCACAACTCTAATCCTAGAAATTAGTGCATCAACCCTAAGTCCTTCATCTCAAACTCTCCTGCAAGATCCTGCTTACAATGTGCTATGAGCTCCTTTTACTCTGTGAGAAATAAGTCATTAACATATATCACCAATATGAGAAGTTCTCCCTTTACTTGAACATAGTACATGTTTGGATCCGCCTCACTCTTGATGAATCCCACACTCTGCAAGTAATTGTTAATACGTGAATACAACACCTTGGGAGCCTACTTGAGTCCATACAGTGCTCTTTTGAACTTGCATACATGAGAATCCCTCCCGTGTGCTTCAAATCCTTCTGGCTTCTCTATGTAAATCTCTTTCTCAATCACTCCATTGAGGAAGGTCATCTTTACATCCATTTGGTAAATCCTCCAATCCATTTGTGTCTCTATAGAAATGACAGCTCTTATGGATGAGTACCTGGCTACTGGAGCGAAAGTCTCATCATAGTTGACTCCTTCCTTTTGAGAAAACCCCTTAGCCAAAAATCGAGCTTTATTATACATTGAGCTTTCATCTCCTTGTCATCTCCTTACAAACCGAGCTTGAGCTCTTTTAGACAAGTCAACACCATTACTAATTCCTTACAACTATGTGACATTACAAAGAATTTTTGAGCTATTGCTCACTCAAACATACTAAGATGAGGGAAATTCTACTCCTTCAGACACTATTACATCTTCTTACATCTCTATAAAGATGGACTCTTGAGAGTGCTTACAAAATATAGAGCCAACAATATATAGAAACTATACAATTGTCGAGGACATAAAATAATATATTATTTTAAACCTATAAAGTATGTGAGATTCGTGTAGGATTTAATGCAAAATATTTTCAAATATTTCCAAATTCTTACCTCAAAAGTTTCCTTTAATGCTGATACGAAGAAGGAAAGTTTAGGTGGAGTTGTTGGGATTATATTTCCAACACTCCTCGTTAGTCACAACTACGGATAACAATTACTTTCTTGATCTTTGCTATTTATGATTGAGCATCTAGAATCTTCAAATCTTCTAACAGTGGAACCTTCCTTGTTGCAATCTTCCTCTAATGGTAGCCTTTTTAATAGCTATAACTTTGTTAGCAAACTTCAACTATCTTCTTACCATTGACATTTTATGATAGCTTCACCTATCTCCTACATTCTGAAACTACTGATCTATGATATCTTCTTGACTATGGCTTGTTGAACTGAGAGGGGGGTTGATTAAGGTATCATAAAATAATTTTCTTAATGTTAATTAGTCTAGAGTGAACCTAGATTAATCAGATAATCATCTCACAGAAATGAATGTGAAAACCCCTAACACCATGCACACTGAACATAAGAATTTACGTGGAAACCCAAGAAGGGAAAAACAATAGAGAATGCTAATTCTCAATTATAAAACACCGGTTAAGGTGATTTTTAAAGAAGGATCACTACCAAAATGCTAACTATAGGTAAGGCTCATTGTTAGTGGGCTCATTGCCTGATTAATACAACCAATTAAAAAATAGTTTCATTGAAAAAAGTGAATTGATGAAATTGCATCTATATATGCATGAATTTAGTTCCCATTAATAGAGGGTCTTGTTGAGGCTTGGCTTGACTTCAGTCATTAGAATCTTTCAGTTTGGCTTTCGTTCAGGGTTGTTCAGACATCATTTGCCTGACTTACTATTTTTAGTAAGTGGAGACACTCAGCAGAGCACCCCTGCTATTTTTAGCAGTATGGTCTGGTCGTATGCGGATTCAGTCACTCATCATCTGGTTTCAGACGGTTCGTCAATTGGACCTATTTTGAGAGAGATATTAATATTTACTTGCCAAAATAAATATTAATTAATTTTAAGCTCATATTATAAAGTTATAATATATTTAAATATTATAACTTAAGTGACTTTATGGAAGGGGTCAACCATCATAAAGAAGGGGCCACTTTTCAATTATTATTTATAATTAAAAGTGCATCCAAACTATGGGAAAATTGAAAGAAGAATTTAAAGTTTATTTAAAAATGATGCTTCTCTTGAGGAAGTTGACTTAAGTGAGAAATTATAAGTTTTCCTTTGAGGAAGAATTGATTATTATGTTATGAAATCGATTTTAGCCAATTTCTTCTCCATTGGAGACAAGCCATCTTCAGTGTTTGCAATTCAGAGGAAGTCGACCTAAGGGTTTCAATTTTTGTTTGCATTGGAGACAAGCCATCTTCAATGTTTGCAGTTCAGAGGCTATGAAATATCAGCTGATTTATTGCAAGTCAGAGAAATAGCTTCATCCAGAAGTTATTACAGAGCATCTTGAGAAGTCTTTATTCAAAGTTGATTTATATTTGTCAGAAGGAGGGGATATATTTGTGCGGCTGATTGGGATCTTCATTTGGCATGAATCCCAAGGTTGTACAAACTTACTCGCTATTGTTTAGAGGGTCGTACCATTCAGCTTTGAGGCCGTACTTCTCCTATAGGGTTGGACACCTTGACTTTTGGGCCTCTGCCTTCTCCAAATGAGACGCCTTGCCTATTTTATCAGTTTGCACACATTTCAAGGCAAGAGAAACTTCATTTGAGGTTGGACTTACAAAAATTTCATCATTCTGGAGAGGCTGCAATTAGCAAATCAGGTTTTTAAATAATGCATATCACCTTTGCCTTTTTGTCTGCATGTTAGTTTTTCAGTATTGTAATCACTAAGAAAGAATAATAAATCTATTTACAATCGATTCAGGGGTCTTATGTTTTAGTTTTTACCTTATTATATTTATTAAATATTTTTAGAGGTATTTCTTTCAAAAATCACATTCTTTATTAGTGCATGAAAAAACCCAAAACATTCAAAAACACCAAAAAAATGAAAAAATACATTCAGTTCCGGAATAGTGAGAACAAGGGTTTCTACAGTGGTATCAGAGTGGTTTCCTGCTAGCCTGAGGGTTTGGGATTCATATGTAGCCACAGAAGGCTGGGCCTCACAAATATTATACTTGCAGCAGAGCTTTGTTTGACAGGGCATGAGAATTGAATAGGCAACCGGGTCCCATGGTTGACATAACTGAGGTACCTCAAGATCCTCATGATGATGATGCAAAGGTCAGACAGACTCTCATAGATTTATGAACAAGTCAGCAGCAAGTAACTGATGTATTCTAGTAGTTGACCACGATGATATAGAGGTTAGGTTCACTGAGGATACCGTTACCATGGCGTGACAAGAACAGGAATGATGCAGGTTGACGGAGGGCGCCTAGGATTGTTTCATGGACAAAAAATAGGCCTACCTTCCCAACATTTGTGAGACAGGAGCCTGATGAGGCTATTGCTGATGAGGAACCCGAGGGAATGTTTGCTAATACTTTTATGGCAACGAACGATGAGTGGGAGTTACTGACCTCCGAGGTTAGAGAGAGACTTAATTTTGATAGATTTCTCACATAGAGGAGAGAGCATTACAGGAATAGACAGGATTGGAGACCTATAAATTATAATGGTGACCTAAAGCACACCAC
Source organism: Sequoia sempervirens (assembly GCA_007258455.2). Taxonomy (NCBI): domain Eukaryota; kingdom Viridiplantae; phylum Streptophyta; class Pinopsida; order Cupressales; family Cupressaceae; genus Sequoia; species Sequoia sempervirens. Next base: position 23,154 of record VDFB02171411.1, read on the forward strand.
AAACAGACTAACTCTAGCTATGTTTGACGGTAGCAACAAGGTCGCAGCATAGGCTTGGATTAGCTAGTTGGATACCTTCCTCACATTGTGTCCCATCTCTGAGGAGGATGTTATTAGATATGCTACTTTACATCTTCAGGGGGAAACTTATGACTAGTGGCATCATGGGATGGTGACACTCCAACATGATCGTATCACCACTTACCAGGAGGTCGTGGATAGATTGGTGGAATGGTTCAACAAGAAGGATCCTGAGTCTTACTTAAGGGATTTGGCCCAATTGAGATAGGTTGGCAGTTTGGAGGCCTACATAGGGGATTTCCAGTAGTTGTCTGTGATGGTTCCCAACATATCAGAGAGGCATCTAGTTGTGCTCTTCATGGAGGGATTGTTGGAACCACTCAGAGGATGGATTAAAGCATTTGATCCTCCTTCGTTACAGGAAGCAATGAAGAAGGCGTGTAGCATGGAACTTGTAGCTCCATCTAGCAAGTTCAATTCTAGAAATAATTCTTCCTTTATGGACAGTAAGGGATTCAATAAAAATAAGGAGAGATCTAATTTTAGGAGTGATTCAAAGGGGAAATCAGCAGCACCCTTGGATCGCAAGACTCTTAATGACTTTTGCAAGAAAAAGCTTCGCTTCTACTGCAAGGGTCCCTATGACGCTAACCATGATTGTCCTTTATGGCCTAAGGGTAAGGCCAATAGAGTTATGCATGCTTATTATGAGGATTTAGAATCTTAGAATTCTGAATAGCAGGAGAGTTCTGAGGAGTCAGAATCAGAGGTTTCTGAGCCTAAGGCGGGGGCAAAGTCAGAGCTACAGATCCAAGAGGCACGATTGTCTAGCATTCAGGAGGAGGGATCTTTCAGACTCCATGGAGTTTTAGCTGGTCAAAAGGTCATCACCCTTTTGGACACAAGTGCCACCCATAGTTTTATAGATGCCAGGTTTGTTGAGAAGTGTGGACTCATAACCGAGGAGTTTGAGGGCATTCAGGTTAAGGTGGTGGATGGTTACACTCTCAGATGTGACCATATGATTAAGGATCTCCCTTTCCACTTGAATAATTATGAATTCAAGGTTGATTATTATGTGGTGAATATGTGAGATATTGGTATAGTTATGGGCATAAAGTGGCTTCATTCCCTTGAGGAAGTCACACTTCTTCTCAAAGACATGGAGATTCAATTTGATGTAGATGAGAAGACTCATATCCTGAAGGCCATCTAAGACAACAACATTAGGACTATTTCCTTCCGATGGACGGATCGACTTATGCGTCATGACATGGTTGAGTGGGTTGTAGAGTGCACTTTGACACCTACACAGGAGGGACAACATAAGAGCGAGTATCACCAAGACATTCATCAGTTGAGAGTTAATCATGGGAAGGTTTTCAATGACATTCCACTAGGGAGACCTCCAGACAGGGGTATTGAGCACATCATAGAGCTTGAGGAGGGTGCCAAGCCCATCATGATTAATCCTTACAGGCATCCAAAGTAGCTTAAGGATGAGATAGAGAAGACTATCAAGGAGCTGCTTGCTATGGGCCACATTCAACCAAGTAAATGACAATTTGCTTCTCCAGTTGTTATAGTGAAGAAGAAAGATGGTACACTACACATGTGCATAGATTACAGAGTCCTGAATAACAGGACTATTAAAAATAGATATTCGATACCCCGTATAGATGAGCTTATTGATGAGCTCCATGGTGCCTCTTACTTTTCGAAGATAGACTTGACATCGAGATATCACCAGCATAGAGTCTATGAGCAGGATGTTGAGAAGACTGCTTTCCATTTTCATTGTGGACACTTTGAGTTTGTGTTGATGCCATTTGGGCTAAAAAACTCTCCAGTAACATTCCAGTCCACCATGAATAGGGTCTTCCACTCACATTTGAGGAGATATGTACTTGTCTTCTTCGATGATATTTTGATGTACAACAGGACTTGGTAGGAGCACTTGGCTCATTTCGATACAGTACTCAGCATTTTGGAGAGGGAATCCTTGTACACCAAGGAATCGAAGTGTGATTTAGGGATGACTGAGTTGTTATACTTAGGCCATATCATCAGTGCAGAGGGAGTGTAGATGTATCCTAAGAAGATTCGTGCTATCGTAGATTGGCCTACTCCAACGAACCTTACATAGCTACAAGGATTCCTTGGGTTATGCGGTTTCTATCATAGATTTGTCAGTGGATATTCACGCCATGCAACACCTATGATATATTTTTTGAGAAAGGGTGCATTTATTTAGACCCCTGAGGCACAGGAGTGTTTTGTGATGTTCAAGGAGCTTATGATGACATGCCCAGTGTTGGCACTACTAGATTTTATAAAGCCTTTTGAGCTTTAGTGTGATGCATCTAGTGAGGGCATTGGAGTGATGCTTATGCAGGACAAGCACCTGATTGTTTACAAGAGAAGAAAACTCAGAAGACCAGAAAGGCTTTATAGTATATATGATAAGGAAATGTTGGGCATAATGCATGCCTTGGTCAAATTCAGGCAATATTTAGCAGGCAGTAAGTTTTGCATTAAAACTGATCAAAATAGCTTGAGGCATTTCGTAGGACAGCGGGATCTAAATGACCATCAGCAAAAGTGGGTGAGTAAGTTACAAGAATATGGCTGGGTTTGATATCACCTATATCAAAGGTACACAGAATGTGGTTGCTGATGCTCTTTCATGCTAGCCTCATTTGAGTTCTATGGTACAGATTGTAGAGGACTGGAGGCACTTGATTGTGGCAGAGTATGCCAAGGATACTTGGACATCTGGACTTGTTGAGGGATCTATTGTGGACACCAGGTACTTACTTGTGAATGATTTGATCATTTACAAGAGTAGGATTTTCTTGATCCTAGGTTCAGAGATGAAGAAAATCATTATGTGAGCCTTCCATGATGTACCTACAACAAGGCATCCCAGGTACTTCAAAACATATAGACAGGTTTAGGGAAGGTTTACATGGAAAGGTCTTAAGGCAGATGTTCTTCAGTATGTGCGTGAGTGCCCTGTTTGTCAGCAAAACAAGTAGGAAAACACGTATCCAGCAAGATTGTTGCAGGCACTTCCGATACCTGACAAGAAGTGGGAATTCCTGTCGATGGACTTTATTACGGGCTTGCCTAAAGCGTAGGGATGTGATTGCATATATGTAGTTGATCGGCTGACGAAGTATGCCCACTTCTTTCCGATTACCACCACTTACATAGCTACACATGTAGTAGAGGTTTTCTTCCATGAGGTTTTCAGATTACATGGGTTGCATCGAAGCATAGTTAGCAATAGGGATAGTCAGTTCCTCAGTCACTTTTGGTAGGAGGTGTTATGACTTTGTGGGAGCGAGCTTACACCGAGCACCAGTTACCACCCGCAAACTGATGGTCAGACATAAATAGTGAATAAATGGGTGGAAGGCTACCTCAGGAACTACATTGCAGGGCAGAAAAAGGTGTGTCAAATGTATATATTGATGTGAGTGTTGTGACAATACTACCTTTCACATGACCATTTAGATGTCCCCCTTCATGGCGTTGTATGGTTATGAGGCGCTTAGTTTTCTTGATTTGCTATTGAGTGACAGTAGAGTGCTTAGTGTTGGAGATTTATTGCAAGAGAGTCGGGACATTATGAGGACTCTTAAGGAGAACATTGCTAAGGCACAGAATCAGTAGAAGCAATATGCAGATCACAAGAGGACGGAGAGATCTTTTGAGGTGAGAGACATGGTCTATCTCATGCTGCAGCCCTATAGACAGTCTACTCTTAGGAAGAGTGGATTGGAGAAACTCAATCTGCAATATTATGGTCCTTTAAGGATTCTGAGGCGCGTTGGAGAGGTGGCTTATGAGCTAGAGCTTCCAGTGGATAGTAAGGTCCACAATTTTTTTCATGTGTCATGTCTCAAGAAGGTGTTAGGACATTGTGTGGTACCTTCAACAGTATTACCTCCCTTAGATGATGAGGGAAAGTTGATCTTAGTACCTGAGTCAATCCTGGAATACGGAGAAAGAGAGCTACGCAAGAGGACTATCAAGGAATATTTGGTGAAGAGGAGAGATTTACCAGTTGAGGATGCTACGTGGGAGAGTGAGGAGATTTTGTAGTATCTAGAGTCAAGATTGCTTGAGGACAAGCAATTTCAGGAAGGGCGTAATATAATGTCCCGTTCTAGTTGACATCTCTTAGTTCATGAGATTAGCCTATTATGTGACCCTTGTAGGCTGATAGGGTGGATAGAGGGTCTTGTTGAGCCTTGGCTTGGCTTCAGCCATCAGAATCTTTCAGTTTTGATTTTGTTAGGGGTCGTTCGGACATCATTTGCCTGACTTACTATTTTTAGTAAGTGGAGCCACTCAACAGAGCACCCCTACTATTTTTAGCAGTATGGTCTATTCGTATGTGGATTCAATCACTCATCATTTGCCTTCAGACGGTTTGTCAATTAGACCTATTTTGAGAGAGATATTAATATTTATTTGCCAAAATAAATATTAATTTATTTTAATCTCATATTATAAAGTTATAATATAATTAAATATTATAACTTAAGTGACTTTATGGAAGGGGTCGACCATCATAAAGAAGGGGCCACTTTTCAATTATTATTTATAATTAAAAGTGCATCCAAACTATGGGAAAATTAAAAGAAGAATTTAAAGTTTATTTAAATGATGCTTTTCTTGAGGAAGTCGACCTAAGTGAGAAATTATAAGTTTTCCTTTGAGGAAGAATTGATTATTATGTTATGCAATCAATTTTAGCCAATTTCTTCTTCAGAGAGTAAAGCCAAGGGTTTCAATTTTCGTCTGCATTGGAGAATGAGCCATCTTTAGTGTTTGTAGTTTAGAGGATGTGAAATATCAGTTGATTTATTGCCAATCAGAGAAATAGCTTCATCCAAAAGTTATTATAGAGCATCTTGAGAAGTCTTTATTCAAGGTTGATTTATATTTGTCAGAAGGAGGGGATATATTTGTGCGGCTGATTGGGATCTTCATTTGGCACGAATCTGAAGGTCGTATGAACTTACTTGCTGCTGTTTAGAGGGTCGTACCATTCAGCTTTTAGGTCGTACTTCTCCTGTAGGGTTGGACGCCTTACCTTTTGGGCCTCTACCTTCTCCAAATGAGATGACTTGCCTATTTTATTAGCTTGCACACATTTCAGGGTAGGAGAAATGTCATATGAGGTTGGCCATACAAAACCTTCATCATTCTAGAGTGGTTGTAATCATGAAATCAAGTTTTTAAATAATGCAAATTAGCTTTGCCTTTCTGTTTGCATGTTAGGTTTTGAGTATTGTAATCACTGAGAAAGAATAATAAATCTATTTGCAATCGATTCAGGGGTCTTATGCTTCAGTTTTCACCTTAATGTATTTATTAAATATTTTTAGAAGTATTTCTTTCAAAAATAACATTCTTTATTATTGCATGCAAAAACTCAAAACATTCAAAAACACCAAAAAAACGAAAAAATACATTTAGTTCCGGAACAGTGAGAATAGGGGTTTCTACATGGAAAGATGGAGTTGAAGTTTGTTGGAAATTTGTTCATGGAAATTAATATTTATGCTTTCAATATTAATTGTCATTTCCTTACATTTCATTTTTGTTCTTAAAAAAGTATTTAATATCCAATAATCTTAAATTAGATTTCTTTTGAAAGCAACATAGAATTAATTTGGATTTTATATTTTAGATTAAGAATTAAATTAATGTTAGTCTTCTCCATGAATCGATCTCAACCAAGTCCAATGAATTCAAAAATAATTTGAAAAAATATTAATAGAGGAAATAAGATAGAATTAATCCTTAGGAATTAGTCCCTGCAGTTCAGCTCTTGAGAGCTCCTGAAGAGCTCTTTAAAGCCCCCAAAGAGCTCCAAAAATCTCCTGAAGGAACCAAATCGATAACTGAACCACTATTTTTAGTGGAAACCCCCCCAAAAATCTGTGACAACCATCCTTATTGCATATAGCTCTGATACACACACGATTCGATAAATAATTGACTAAATGATGCAAGTTGTGACATCAACAATCTTTTCGATCACAATGTCTTCACAGTCTTCCACGTCGGCCAAGTATAATTTGAATTAGATCACCACAAAATATTTTGGCATGAAAAACAACCTTGATATATTTAGTAAGGCTTTGTATGCTAGCATAAAACCCAAAAGATAAGTCGCACAAAAATATATTCTTACCATATTACCAAGGGACCCATAAATAGGTCATACAAAAGATAGATTCATTACATAACATAATTATCAGAAGATAGAAAACTTTTAATTACATGAAATATATTTTGGAGTTGATAAGAATGCCACAACCAAGACCAAATATTGATTGTCACCAATGTGTATGTGGAGGATCATGATGGGCCAAAAAGTGGCAATATGATGGGTATGTAGCCGACAACTTTTCTTTTTACCCAAATTTGATGAAACGAAAAGAGTTTTTAAAGGAGATTCTCAGCTTTTCACCAATATAAATTATGCTTTATTTTGAATTTAATAAGTAATTATTATTTATTTTCTATTCAAAATATGACAAAAGTCTTGATTGATAGGCTAATTGAAAAACATCTATAGCTTTCAAACGGTATCACATTTTTTGAATCCAAAACATGCATCACATTCTATGCTTTGTATACTATAGGATTAAAAAAATAAAATTAGAATTTCATGAAATTTTGACCAAATTAAAGTGGTCAAACATATGAGTTTTTATATTTTTTTTAAATTTGTAATAAAAAATTCATAATTAATTATTTACTTGGAAAAATATTACAAAAAATATGCATCACATCAACACATGAGTCCTCTACTTATATCTAAAATCTTATAAGAAAATATTATCATTTATTGTGGTTAGATTGGTCAGACAGACACCTACTTCTTAATTTTTTGGTAAAATTTAGTACTACTGCGTTGAAATTTCAAATATTCACCAAATAGATTTTTTTTTTAAAGAGACCTAGTAGTTTAGAAACTACATTCAATTTGCTACAGATTCTATTGTTACATTTTTTGAAATAATATAGATAACTGAATCAGATTTTTATGTCATGTTTTCTAACTTTGAATTTTATAAATGTTTTGCCATTTAAGGGCTTGTTTTTTCCATGATGATCCTACACATACCCCAATTTTAGTATCAACCAAAGAAACATACCAAAAATTTTAACATTCTACATAAACGTCTAGATAACAAGGTCACCTTGTGTAAGCTTTGAGTGCAACATCCAACATCAAAAGATTAGTCTTCATTATTATGCAATGACTAACTTGCACGAATGTCCCAAAAAAAGTACATCCATTTCCAAATCAAAGATAACATTCATTCTATGTAACATCATAGTACAAGATAGGATAGATTATATTTTTGTATCATCTAGAAAACAACCTTTTAGATACGGGATTTCAAATCAAGGAAAATAATGCTAAATCATCTCAAAAAGTTCTCAAAAATCCCCCCCTTTCACATTGATGAAAAAATAGCAATAACAAAAAAACACAAAACGTCAAAACTCCAATTCAAAAACTCCAAGCTCCTCCTTTGAGAAGCAATTCAATACCTCTGTTTGTTTTTGTTTTCTCTTCATTTTCTCCCCCTCTTTTCCATCAAAGGATAAGGGAAAACTAAGAACATGTAGGAGATCAAGTAAAAATAACACTTTTCACATGAAACATTTCTTGTACCTTTCTTTCACAATTGGAAGAATCCTCTTCCAAGCTAGCATTGCAAAAACCATTCTTGCACACATACTATTTAGTAGAGTCAATAACATAAATTAGGATGACTAGTCCTGAGATAGGTACTAATGGTCACAATCCTCTGTATTAGAAAGTATACTAGGGATATGATCCAACCAAACCTCAACAATTTCTTTAACCAACTAGAAAGTTTTAACCAAATCTCCTCTCTATCTCTAAACAATAGCATGCCACTGGAGACAATGCTTGTAGATGTCAGACATCTCCTTAATGCATTATTTTGTGTCGCCAATGGGTTTGGATAACTTTTTTTTGGATTTGACACATCTTCTCTTAATCATAGCTTGGAACTGATGTCCTTGAGATCTTTCCAACAACATCCTTTCTTCAACAACTTCTACTAGATCTTTCGGTAATGAGTCAGAAACATCTGAAATAGTAATACCGTTTTTGAGCAGATAATCAACCAAGGTATCATCAATTCTAAGCCTACTGAATGGAGAGCAGGCATTCAAAATTTCCCAAATATTTTCATATTACCTTAATCCAACATCAAATTAACTTCATCTAGATTGAGAGAGTCTAATCTAGGTAGATACTTTTCTTACTTCTCCTTTTCTTCTGAAATATATCAATGACCTCCTTCATGTGATTTTTCCTCTTTCTACGTTCTGGAGGGGAACCATCAATGACAAGCTATAACTCTTTCTTACCAAAAGAGGAACCCACCTCAAATTGACTAGATGCTATCACACCAGAGCATATATTCTTTTGCAAGGATGAGAAATAAACTTTTCACGCACCTGCTTTGTCTTGCATACATTCTACATACCTGTAGACTTGCTTTTTGATAGGGATTCTAGACTTCCACTTAACATTCTCCTTTGAGAGTAGTGAACTCAAAAGTAAAATACCAAACATATGAGAAAAGACTCAAACTAGAAAGGATAACCCTCAACAAAAGACATTCTAAAATTCTTAATCAAGTTTTTCATTATGAGGCTACACTAGTCAAACTACTTATTTTCCTTCACCATCTTATGTGCAAGATATACAACAATAGCTAAAGTAGAACCTTCACGATTTTGGAAATAAATTTTGTAAGTGATGCCATACGCAACATACCTTACTTGAGGATCAACAATGGTGTTTATTAGGAGAGCTCGAATGTCTTTGTTGATACCAGTAAATTCCTCCATGTCTCTAAATTTCACTATTTTCTTCCCAAGGAGGTCACCAACACTTCACAATCCAATAATAGATTCAATGAATTCCTTAGTGGTTATTCATCATCAAAGATTGCGCCTCTCCAACAATCTTATTGGAAATTAAGTAAGCGGGGGACTGATTTGTGCTTCACTAAATACCTCTAGGATTTTGATAGAAAGTTGGTTCTTCTTTAGGCTTTGGGGAAAAGGGTAGAAGAGAATGTAAACACAAAACATAAAAATGGTGATGGAAAAATGCTTTTACAACATTTCAAACCCAAGCATTCATATGAGTGATATAATTAGACACCAAATGCAACAACCTTTCATATTTGGAAAGAGAATGAACAACAAAGGCTAACAACAAGCACAACTTGTAGACATTCAAATATTTCTATGGGTAGTGTTCATTAAGGTCTTATCAAATATAAAGATTTCTAAGGGTAAGAAAAAAAATCATAAATTCCATAAACTCTCTCTCTGAAGACAACATAATATAAAAAAATAACCCTTTAGAAAAACAGAGAATTCCAATGACATAATCAAGTTTTCACAAGTTATTATTCTAACATACAAGATACATGGAAATCAATGACATAATAAATGAAGAACATCATTATGCGAGCCTTCCATGATGTACCTACAACAGGGCATCCTGGGTACTTCAAAACATATAGACAGGTTCAGGAAAGGTTTACATGGAAAGGTTTTAAGGCAGATGTTCTTCAGTATGTGCGTGAGTGCCCTGTTTGTCAGCAGAACAAGCAAGAAAACATGTATCTGATAGGATTGTTGTAGCCACTTCCGATACCTGACAGGAAGTGGGAATTCTTGTAGATGGACTTTATTACGGGCTTGCCTAAAGCCCAGGGATGTGATTGCATATATGTAGTTGTGGATCGGCTAATGAAGTATGCCCGCTTCTTTCTAATTACCACCACTTACACAGCTACACAGGTAGCAGAGGTTTTCTTCTGTGAGGTTTTTAGATTACATGGGTTACCTCAGAGCATAGTTAGCGATAGGGATAGTCAGTTCCTCCGTCACTTCTGGCAAGAAGTTTTCAGACTTTGTGGGACCAAGCTTACACCGAGCACCAGTTACCACCTACAAACTAATGGTCAGACGAAAATAGTGAATAAATGGGTGGAAGGCTACCTCAGGAACTACATTGTAGAAAACGGTGTGGGTCAAATGGATATATTTATTTGAGTATTGTTACAATACTACCTTTCACATGACCATTCAGATGTCCCCTTTCATGGTGTTGTATGGTTATGAGGAGCTTAGTTTTCTTGATTTGCTATAGAGTGACAGTAGAGTGCCTAGTTGCTGGAGATTTATTGCAGGAGAGTCAGGACAATATGAGGACTCTTAAGGAGAACATTGCTAAGGCATAGAACTAGCAGAAGCAATATGTAGATCAAAAGAGGACAGAGAGATCTCTTGAGGTGGGAGACATGGTCTATCTCATGCTGCAGCCCTACAGAAAGTCTACACTCAGGAAGAGTGGATCGAAGAAGCTCAAGCCACGGTATTGTGGTCCTTTTAGGATTTTGAGGTGCATTGGAGAGGTGGCTTATGAGCTAGATCTTCTAGCGGATAGTAAGGTCCATAATGTTTTTTATGTTTCATGTCTCAAGAAGGCATTAGGACATCGTGTGGTACCTTCAACAGTATTACCTCCCTTAGATGATGAGGGAAAGTTGATCTTAGTACCTGAGTTGATCCTGGAATATAGAGAAAGAAAGCTATGTAGGAGGACTATCAAGGAATATTTTGCGAAGTGGAGGGATTTACTAGTGGAGGATGCTACTTGGGAGAGTGAGGAGATTTTGTAGCATCCGAAGTTGAGATTGCTTGAGCTCAAGCAATTTCAGGAAGGGCAGATTGTAATGTCTCCTTCTAGTTGACATCTCTCAGCTCATGAGATTAGCCTATTATGTGACCCTCGTAGGCTGATAGGGATGATAGAGGGTCTTGTTGAGGCTTGGCTTGGCTTCAGTCATCAAAATCTTTTAGTTTGGATTTCGTTCGGGGTCGTTCGAACATCATTTGTGTGACTTACTATTTTTAGTAAGTGGAGACACTCAGCAGAGCACCCTTACTATTTTTAGAAGTATGGTTTGGTCGTATGCGAATTCAGTCACTCATCATCTAGCTTCAGACGGTTCATCAATTGGACCTATTTTGAGAGAGATATTAATATTTATTTGCCAAAATAAATATTAATTAATTTTAAGCAAATATTATAAAGTTATAATATAATTAAATATTATAACTTAAGTGACTTTATGGAAGGGGTCGACCATCATAAAGAAGGGGCAACTTTTCAATTATTATTTATAATTAAAAGTGCGTCCAAACTATGGGAAAATTAAAAGAAGAATTTAAAGTTTATTTAAATGATGCTTTTCTTGAGGAAGTCAACCTAAGTGAGGAATTATAAGTTTTCCTTTGAGGAAGAATTGATTATTATGTTACGTAATCGATTTTAGCCAATTTCTTCTTCAGAGAGAAAAGCTAAGGGTTTCAGTTTTTTTTTGCATTGGAGAATGAGCCATCTTCAGTGTTTACAGTTCAGAGGCTGTGAAATATCAACTAATTTATTACTAGTTAGATAAATAGCTTCATCCAGAAGTTATTACAAAGCATCTTGAGAAGTCTTTATTCAGAGTTGATTTATATTTGTCAGAAGGAGGGGATATATTTGTGCGGCTGATTGGTATCTTCATTTGGCATGAATCCCAAGGTTGTACAAACTTACTTGCTGTTGTTTAGAGGGTCGTACCATTCAACTTTGAGGCTGTACTTCTCCTGTAGTGTTGGATGCCTTGCCTTTTGTGCCTCTGCCTTCTCCAAATGAGATGCCTTGCCTATTTTATTAGTTTGCACACATTTCAGGGCAAAAGAAATGTCATCTGAGGTTGGCTATACAAAACCTTCATCATTCTAGAGTGGCTGCAATCAGCAAAACAAGTTTTTAAATAATGCAAATCAGATTTTCCTTTTTGTCTGCATGTTAGGTTTTCAATATTGTAATCACTGAGAAAGAATCATAAATCTATTTGCAATTGATTCAGGGGTCTTATGCTTCAATTTTTACCTTATTGTATTTATTAAATATTTTTAGAAGTGGGTCAAGCCATAATAGTGGTTTACAATTTGATGGAGGAAGGAAAATTGAGAAAAAATGACCCCATGGCAAAAAAATTGGTTTTAGGGGTTCGCATGAACCTACATGTTCGACCGAACCATAAAGGGGTTCGACCGAACTAGGGTTCGAGCGAACCCATTAACTATTGGGCCCACATTTCCCGCCCCAAAAAACAAAGGAAAATGCATATTAGCGGTGTTCGAATGAACTAGGTTTTTATGAACTCGGTTCGCTAGAACTCTTTGGTTCTAGCTTAACCCCTTTTTTTCCTAATTTTTAATTTGTTCACACAAAAACCTAAAATTTTACCAAGCTCGTTGGGGATGAAAATGGGGAATATTTAGAAACCAAACTTGGAATCGAAAGTAGCCTTCATAACCAGCTATCCAATGAATATAATTTTAGTATGTTTTGGTTTTATTATTCTATCTATTTTTAAGTTTTATTAAATATAGGTTTTTCATCAAAAACAAAAATCTCTGTTTCCGCACAAGTGGAAAAATAGAACATTATAAAAAAAAAAAAAATTTAAAAATATGAGTGCACCAGATATTGAAGTCCTTGATCCAACAAAAAATAATAGAGGAATATCGATACATACAGTAAAAGTTATGCGTTATACGGTAGCTATGTCTGAATTGTCATTTGATTGACTTCAAAACTTGATTAAAGAAAAAATATTCAATAAAAAACTATCTAACCAAGTGGAAGCACTAGATATCGGAGTTAGAAATCTAAATTTGAAAGAATTGGAATTTTATCCTTCATGGAAAAAAAGTTATGCGTTATATGGTTTGCGTCACTTTTTAAAAATGTTGTGTTTTGAAAAAAACCAATTTTTGTGGGAGATGGAAAAAGAAGTGCAATCTAATTCCAAAAATATTCAAAAAAATATTTTTAGAATTTACAGACAAAATGCGACAAGACTCTAGTTTACATCATCTTCAAATTCCTTATGGTTTAATTGCTATAGGTGCCTGAATGTGGAGATTGTGTTAAAAAATATCAGTGTCTAGTTAGGCCAAAAAGTGTAAACCACTATTGTAAGATCACCCAAGTATTTCTTTCAAAAATAACATTCTTTATTATTGCATACAAAACCCCAAAACATTCAAAAACACCAAAAAAACAAAAAAAAATATTTAGTTCTGAAACAGTGAGAACAGTGGTTTCTACATGGAAAGATGGAATTGAAGTTTGTTGGAAATCTATTCATGGAAATTAATATTTATGCTTTCTATATTAATTGTCATTTCCTTACATTTCATTTTTGTTCTTAAAAAAGTATTTAATATCTAATAATCTTAAATTAGTTTTCTTTTGAAAGCAACATAGAATTAGTTTGGATCTTATATTTTAGATTAAGAATTAAAGTAATGTTAGTCTTCTCCATGAATCGATCTCAACCAAGTCCAATGAAGTCAAAAATAATTTGACAAAATCTTAATTGAGGAAATAAGATAGAATTAATCCTTAGGAATTAGTCCTTGCAGTTCAACTCTTGAGAGCTCCTGAAGAGCTCTTTAAAGCCCCCGAAGAGCTCCTAAAAGCTCCTGAAGGAGCCAAATCGATAAATAAAGCACTTTTTTTAGTGGAAACCCCCCCAAAATCTATGACAACCATCCTTATCGCATATAGCTCTGAGACACACACAATTCGATAAATAATTGACTAAATGATGCAAGTTGTGACATCAACAATCTTTCGGATCACAATCTCTTCATAGTCTTCCACGTCGGCCAAGTATAATTTGAATTAGATCACCACAAAACGTATTGGCATGAAAAACAACCTTGATATATTCAGTAAGGCTTTGTATGCTAGCATAAAATGCAAAAGATAGGTCGCACAAAAAGATATTCTTACCATATTACCAAGGGACGCATAAATAGGTCATACAAAAGATAGATTCATTACATAACATAATTATTATAAGATAGAAAACTTTTAATTACATGAAATATATTTTGGAGTTGATAAGAATGCCACAACCAAAACCAAATCTTGATTATCACCAATGCGTATGTGTAAGATCTTGATGGGCCAAAAAGTGGCAATATGATGGGTATGTGTCTGACAACTTTTTTTTTAACCCAAATTTGATGAAACGAAAGGGGTTTTTAAAGGAGATTCTCATCTTTCCACCAATATAAATTATGCTTTATTTTGAATTTAATAAGTAATTATTATTCATTTTCTATTCGAATTATGACTAAAGTCTTGATTGATAGGCTGATTGAAAAACATTTATAGCTTTCAAACGGTATCACATTTTTTGAATCCAAAACATGCATCACATTCTATATTTCGTATACTATAGGATTAAAAAAATAAAATTATAATTTCATGAAATTTTGACCAAATTAAAGTGGTCAAACATACGAGTTTTTATATTTTTTAAAAGTTGTAATAAAAAATTCGTAATTAATTATTTACTTGGAAAAATATTACAAAAAATATGCATCAAATTAAGACATGAGTCCTCTACTTATATCTAAAATATTATAAAAAAATATTATCATTTATTGTGGTTAGATTGGTCAGACAGACACCTACTTCTTAATTTTTTGCTAAAATTTAGTACTACTGCATTGAAATTTCAAATTTTCACCAAATAGATCTTTTATTTAAAAAGACCTAGTAGTTTAGAAACTACATTCAATTTTCTACAGATTCTATTCTTACATTTTTTAGAATAATATAGATAACTTAATTATATTTTTACGTCAAGTTTCCTAACTTTGATTTTTCTAAATTTTTTGCCACTTAAGGGCTTGATTTTTCCCTAATGATTCTGCACATACCCCAATTTTAGTATCAACCAAAGAAACATACCAAAACTTTTAACATTCTACATGAATGTCAAGATAACAAGGTCACCTTGTGTAAGCTTTGAGCACAACATCCAACATCAAAAGATTAGTCTTCATTATTATGCAATGACTAACTTCCACGAATGTCAAAAAAAAAGTTCTTCCATTTCCAAATCAAAGATAACATTCTTTCTATAGAACATCATAGTATAAGATAGGATAGATTATATTTTTGTATCATCCAGAGAACAACCTTTTGGATACAGGTTTTAAAATCAAGGAAAACAATGCTAAATCATCTCAAAAAGTTCTCAAAAATACCCCCCTTTCACATTGATGAAAAAATAGCAAAAACACAAAAACACAAAATGTCAAAACTCCAATTCAAAAACTCCAAGCTCCTCTTTGAGAAGCAATTCAATACTTCTGCTTGTTTTTGTTTTCTCTTCATTTTCTCCCTCTTTTTTCCATCAAAGGATAAGGGAAAAATAAGAAGATTTAGGAGATCAACTAGAAATAACACTTTACACATGAAACATTTTCTTGTACCTTTCTTTCACAATTGGAAGAATCCTCTTCCAAGCTAGCATTGCAAAAACCATTCTTGCACACATACTATTTAGTAGAGTCAACAACATAAATTAGCATGACTAGTCCTGAGATAGGTACTAATGGTCACAATACTCTATATTAGAAAGTATACTAGGGATATGATCCAACCAAACCTCAACAATTTCTTTTACCAACTAGAAAGTTTTAACCAAATCTCCTCTCTATCTCTAAACAATAGCATGCCACCGGAGACAATGCTTGTAGATGTCAGACATCTCCTTAATGCATTATTTTGTGTCGCCAATGGGTTTGGATAATTTTTTTTTGGATTTGACACATCTTCTCTTAATCATAGCTTGGAACTGATGTGCTTGAGATATTTCCAGCAACATCCTTTCTTTGACAACTTCTACTAGATCTTTCAGTAATGAGTCAGAAACATCTGAAATAGTAATACCCTTTTTGAGCAGATAATCAACCAAGGTATCATCAATTCTAAGCCTACTGAATGGAGAGCAAGCATTCAAAATTTCCCAAATATTTTCATATTACCTTCATCCAACATCGAATTAACTTCATCTAGATCGAGAGAGTCTAATCTAGGTAGAGACTTTTCTTACTTCTCCTTTTCTTCTAAGATATATCAATCACATCCTTCGTGTGAATTTTCCTCTTTTTAGGTTCTGGAGGGGAACCATCAATGACAACCTATAACTCTTTCTTACCAAAGGAAGAACCCACCTCAAATTGACTAGATGCTATCACACCAGAGCATAGATTCTTTTGCAAGGATGAGAAACAAACTTTTCATGCACCTGCTTTGTCTTGCATACATTCTACATACCTGTAGACATGCTTTCCGATAGGGATTCTAGACTTCCACTTAACATTCTCCTTTGAGAGTAGTGAACTCAAAAGTAAAATACCAAACATATGAGAAAAGACCCAAACTAGAAAGGATAACTTTCAACAAAAGACATTCTAAAATTCTCAATCAAGTTTTTCATTATGAGGCTACACTAGTCAAACTACTTATTTTCCTTCACCATCTTATGTGCAAGATATACAACAATAGCTAAAGAAGAACCTTCACGATTTTGGAAATAAATTTTGTAAGTGATGCCATACACAACATACCTTACTTGAGGATCAACAATGGTGTTTATTAGGAAAGCTCGAAGGTCTTTGTTGATACCAATAAATTCCTCCATGTCTCTATATTTCACCATTTTCTTCCCAAGGAGGTCACCAACACTTCACAATCCAATAATAGATTCAATGGATTCCTTCGTGATTATTCATCATCAAAGATTGCGCCTCTCCAAAAATCTTATTGGAAATTAAGTAAGCAGGGGAATGATTTGTGCTTCACTAAATACCTCTAGGATTTTTATAGAAAGTTGGTTCTTCTTTAGGCTTTGGGGAAGAGGGTAGAAGAAATTGTAAACACAAAACATAAAAACAGTGATGGAAAAATGCTTTTACAACATTTCAAACCCAAGCATTCCTATCGGTGATGTAATTAGACACAGAATGCAACAACCCTTCATTTTTTGAAAGAGAATGAACAACAAAGGCCAACAACAAGCACAACTTGTAGACATTCAAATATTTCTATGGGTAGTGTTTATTAAGGTCCTATCAAACATAAAGATTTCTAAGGGTAAGAAAAAAAATCATAAATTCCATAAACTCTCTCACCTAATACAACATAATATAAAAAAACAACCCTTTAGAAAAATAGAGAATTCCAATGACATAATCAAGTTTTCACAAGTTATTATTCTAACATACAAGATACAACATGGAAATCAATGACTTAAACTATTCAATTTCATAATGACATAGTGTTTCATTCAGAATGAATGTATAAAAAAGGAAAGCTTGATAAAGGCTATACATGCACAGTCTCAAAGATTTTTTCTCAATAGTTCATGCTTTAAATATCAAATGAACTCTAAAAGAGAGGTTGGATTCCAATCTGACAATAGTTTGAGCTTTAAAAGATATAAGATGCCAGAGGAAGAAGAGAGGGAGTAAAATATACCTACGCCATAGTCGGTGCAACATTTTGTAGGAAAACTCAGAACATTAAAACCCACACCGGTTGAGGAACGGCTCGGGCGCTGGTGTGAGAGCGCCATAGGGGCCCGCGTTCTAGCTCTTTCCGTTTCGCAGCTCGGTGGTGGCCCGACCGGCCGGGAGCTCTCGTGGGGTGGGGTGTTGGCTGTTAATTAGGGGTGCGCTGGTCGGGCTGGGATCTCGACCTTTGTCTTGCTTGTGGGCAGATCTTCATTCTGCATTTTTTGCTATTACCGGCATTTGCTTGGCGGGTGTGTTCAGTGTTCTGAGACTGTGGGTCTCCTTCGCCTTCTCTCGCCTTTGGTGGGGTGCTGCTATGCGATCCATGGAAAATCAAGGTTTTGTTATTTCTGAGGTTTCCTCTGGAGACTTGGAGATGGTAGAGCCATCTTCTTCGCTGCATGTCAATGGTAAGAATCCGATGGGTAAACCCCAGTCTGGCGGTGGGGTTTCCTCCTCAAAAGAGGTTTTTCGAGTTAAAAAAATAAACGGATGTTTGGAGAGATCTGAGGAGCGACCAGTTTTGGTTATTCAACCTGAACAAGTTGTGGAGGATGTCGAATATTGGTGTAATCATGCCCTTATTTGCAAATTTTTGGGCCTTCGTCTTTCTCTACCTGTTTTGGATTCCTGGGCACGTCGAGTTTGGAACCCGGAAGGCGATATGGAGATTATTTTGGCTGCCAATAATTATTTTCTAGTTATCTTTTCAAGCATGTCAGATAGGAATAGGGCTTTTGAAGGGGGGCCATATTTCTTTAACCAGGTGGGGCTCTTCATTAAGCCTTGGCACATGGGCTTCAACTCTGCCGAAGAGATCCCCTCGCGAGTTCCTGTGTGGGTGCGATTG
>VDFB02171412.1:18733-31490 GCA_007258455.2 Sequoia sempervirens
TAAAGTCACACATTAAATGGGTGCCAATACCAAGGTATATTAAAATATGTCTTTTAAGTCATTAAATGGCCCCTTTTGACATAAAGTTAAGATATAACTTTATGATATGTACCCTTTTAAATAATTAATTATTATTAAACATAAACTTTAATAATAACTAAAATAATATAACTTTATCATTAATAATCCATTTCCATTCCCTCTGAACAATGTCAAACAATAAACTCACAAGTGCCAAGTTTATAAAATGCATAAAGAAATGCATTGAATGCTTCCTTGGATGATTATATACTTCTCTTCAAGTGCACGACTCCCAAAGAGGTCTTTTTAAATCATTAATATATATTATATAACTTTTGATGACTTTTTACAAAGTCACATTAAATGGGGGCCAATACCAAGGTATATTAAAATATTTCTCTTAAGTCATTAAATGGCCCCTTTCGACATAAAGTTAAAATATAATTTTATGATATGTACCCTTTTAAATAATTAATTATTATTAAAGATAAACTTTAATAATAATTAAAATAATATGACTTTATCATTAATCATACATTTTCCATTCCCTCTGAACTTGGGGTCACCCACTCCACTCACACTGCATCCAAGTGCCTTACTATTAATAGTAACACTGGGCTCCACTGACAAAGTGACTTACTATAAATAGTAAGTGTGTGAAACTGAGTCCTGAATCAACAAAACAAAGGCCAATCTTGAACCAAACTGAGCTCTAGAGAAGAAAACACTCAGGTAACTGCCAAACAAGACCCTCTAACCATCTGCATTACCCAACAAGGGCCAAATAATAGGCTAATCTATCAAAACTGACAATGACCTAAAAAGGGAACATTACAACTCCCCTTAGAACCTTCCCTAGCACTCAAGGTAGAAGAACTACTGCAAGCCCTATAGTGTGGGAGTCCTAGAGGATCCCAAATGTCAAAAGGAAATAGAAGCACAACTTGTATAAAGGCAGTTGTAGT
Source organism: Sequoia sempervirens (assembly GCA_007258455.2). Classification (NCBI taxonomy): domain Eukaryota; kingdom Viridiplantae; phylum Streptophyta; class Pinopsida; order Cupressales; family Cupressaceae; genus Sequoia; species Sequoia sempervirens. The sequence continues at coordinate 19,720 of VDFB02171412.1, forward strand.
ATTTTGGGGCCCGAGTAAAAGTAGACAACAATGATGAGCAATGCCTCATAGATCTTCCCCGTCATATTCATGAATTAATAATATCTAAAAGTTGCATATCACAACTAGCATCTATGATTGGCTAAAAGGAGGTAGTCAATATAGTAGCCCTTGGGCCACCACGAAAGGGTCTATATCTAAAAGTGGTGACCTCACAAAGAAAAATGACAAAGAATCTTTGATCAAAAATAGTAGAAGAAAGTACAAAGAGAACTACAAAAATATCTATATAAACAATGTTACCCTCCACATATGTCGTAGGAGACAATACTACAGAAAATAAAATGCTTCTTAGTCTCAACCTCCTAGAGAGAATGAAAGAAGCAAACCCTTTCACTTCCTGAAATGTTGTAGTCAGTCTCAACTAAATGATAATGTAAGTCCACCCTCAACTAGTTAAGGTAAATTGTCAAACCATGAGACCAAATATGTTATATATAATTGAGTCAAACAACGCTACCATGAGCAACTTGCAAAAAGTGCATAGGATAAAAATCCATCTCAAGGTGAAGACACTACAAAGGGGAGGTCCAAGTGATATAGACATACTAATTGTAAGTGTCCTCTCTAATGGACCAATTGAGCACTAATTTTCGGGATGAAAGCAATCAAGGGCACATAATGAGTACCTAGAAGGAAGATGCATGTCCAAAGCTACAAAGTGGGGGTCCAAGTGTAATAGACATACTAATTGTACATTACCTTTCTAATGGACCAATTGAGCACTAATTTTGGGGATGAAAGTAATCAAGGGCACATAAGGAGTACCTAGAAGGAAGATGTATGTCCAAAGAAATGCCAATAGATTGGAAGAGAAAAATATCCTCAAAAAACTAGCAATGTATGTCTAGTAGGGCCCAAAGTAGCAATCTTTTTCTTAAAACACAAAATGCCAAAAATGGATAACTCCCACAAGTAGAAGCAAAATCCGCCATAGATATAAACCTATGTAAAAATTAAGTGAGACTAAGCTCTCAAGAAAAAGGGATTGAACAGCAAAGTCAACTAAGAAAATACATAGAGGGACCATCTATTTGCATCAAATCACACACTAAACATAATTGTTTGAACACTTTCAACATAAGCCTAGTCATCGTACACAAAGCTAGGACCTTAAAACTTTGAACCATAAAGCACTATGGGCTTAATCATTGCATTGAAACATGCAATTTCAACAAGACCTCTAGAAATATACTTGAAAGCATTGACACTCTAGAACAAAGAGTGTGGTGTATCCCTTGCAAAGATGAGATTGAGAGGCAAGCTACAAACAAATAAATGGGCTACTGAACTGAAATCCCAAATATGTATAAGAAGAAGGATTGAAAATCCTTGTGATTACTCACAAGAAATGCAAGTACTCGCACACCTAATCCGGCGGCGAGCAACTTGCAGCAAAAACTTGACGATGGGTTTTTTTTAATTGTCATGATTTTTTCCTTGAAGCTCATCAAAACCTATAGTTTTTCCCAAAAATCCATGAAAAACTCACCCAAATCAACTATAAAACCCGAAACATACGAAACACTAACATTTATAAAGCGATTTGACAATTTTTCACAACACGAGAAACAATTCAAAGAACGACTAGGGCACAACAAAATGTGACAAGAAGAAATTAGAGGTGTTTTTCAAAGGCTCGCTATTACTCAGATTCAATTAAATATTAGTTAAATGATGACATAATTATCAAACATTTTATGTACATCCTCATTGAATATTAACAATAACACAACCTTTTGTGGGAAATTCCGAAAACATTACTCTCACAATAATAGCTATAGAAGAAGGAAGCATATGAACAATCGACCTCCAAAATGACAAAGTTAACCACATTTTCTTAAAAAATAAAACCCCAATTTTTTAAAAGGAGCGAATAAGTGTTTCCTTGCTCTCAATCTAAAATAACAAATTCTATATGAATGAATTTCTACAAGTTATAGGGTGTTTGTACATCAAAAATCTAATATATGTGTGTTTATGAAAAATACTTTTAAAAATTAAATATTTTCAAATGTTTGATAAATTTGCCAATTTCTTGCCAAGTTTTTCCTCGAGTTTTTGTCAAGTCCCAAGTTTTTAAAAAGTTTGGGCCTGTCAAGTTATTGCCAAGTTCGAGTTTTACAACTAAGATAAGATGTGCTAATCTCCATCAAGCCCCCTAGTTTTTTTACTAAGGTTGATCACAAACCGAGGAAATGCATGAAACTCTAAAAAAGCATCAAATCGTGTTTGTAAGTTTGAGAGGAGGACCACATCACCAACTAAGAGCAATATAGCAATCAAAACATGGTAAAGTAGGCAACCATCATCTACATAAATATGTTGTCTAAGATAATCCTCAATCTCATCAATGAAGATATTGATGAGGGGTGTTGAAAGAGAGAAACCCTACATAATCCAAAAGTATTATTGACAAAGTCAAAGAGGCCATGAGTCATCCAAAATCCTCAAACAATAGTCTCATAGAGCCTCAAAACCATAGTAATGAGACTCAAAAATGTCAACAACTTACAAGTTTTGGAACAACAGATTTTTCTTGGGACAAAATCAGAGGACTTCTTAAAGTGCACCAAACAAAAAAAAGCATTTGAAGACTGATGATGGACCTCCTTCATGATATCATGGAGGTGAAAATGTAATCAATAGCCTAGAAATTTCTCAACAAGCAAATTTGGCCCTTGGCTCTCAAATTCATGTCCTCTAGCACCTTCAAAAGTAGCCTATCAAGCACCATGGCATAGAGTTTCGTAAATGTATGCCCAATCATGATAACCTTATAATTTGTTGGATCAAAATATCACTAGATTTTAAATGGAGCAAAATTATTACGAAAAATTTAGCACATAAAGATTACCCTCATATTTTTTTTAAAATATGTTAGCCTCAAAGTAAATCAAAGCATAACAACTTCCTTTCCACTTTTTGATTACCCAGATCCCAGATTGGGCAAGGTAAGAGCATACGGTGTCAGGATTACAATTTAATGCTTTACAACTTGGTGGACAGAAGCATCAGGTGGCAAGCCAACCAAACCACTTATTCAGTGGGATGCATAAACAATACAAGAAAGAAATCATCCACTTATTCAACAGGAATTTAAACTTTGATTTTGAAAAGATACTCCCATGGGCACACACCTCAATATGACCATTTAAACTTGATTTATTTGGAAAATCATTCTCATGCAATGAAGTGCACCCTTCCACATTTAAAAAGAAAAAACTGCATTTGAGAACAAATCAACACTCCTTTGACGAGGTGTGCCCATGTTCCTCAAGCGCATGTCTATGAACTATCCTTGGAACTTTCAGAATTTTGAATTTAATCATATTTGATGAGTCGTGCCCTTGTTCCCTAGATGCACACCTCTACATCAAAACTTTGTTTTTACCTCTCTATTCTCTAAAGTTGGGCCCATTTTCTGATTTGAACGTCTCCCTCTCAAAGGTGCATTCTTGATCACAGAATTAGAAAATTTCTCCACTAAGAACTTTGCTCCACCATGATGAATGTCTTCAAAAACCTTGTTCTATGATCTTACAAACATTTAGAAAAGGACAACACAAACAACAAGGCAAAGCAGATAGACAAGTTTTGGAACATGACTTGCACTTGAAAAAACAACAAACATTAGCTTAAAATTTGACACAATACAAAAATTTCATATGAATACAGCAAGAGCAACATGCCAACATTCATTTGAAAATAGCATAAACTATATTTGTAGTCGTTCAAATAACGACACATTGTTTTCTTCACTAATTTTCTAGACATTTTTATATTCTTTGACATTATATCAGGGGTAATCTTTTGACTTTGTTCATAGGTTTCCCCTTTTAATACATGCCAACACATCATGCATTGTCTAGCAATAGAGCATCTCATCTAGAACACCAACTTCATAAAGTAATCTCACCTTCCCTACTCCACACACCAAACACCAAAGTAGGGATAGAAAGCTATCACAGCCTCATATTCCTAAATGAACCCATCATATAATAAAAATTTCAGCAAAGTGAAACTGAAATTTGATAGTCAAAACCACACATATTTGACTTCCTTGGGCATCTAGCTGAATTTAAAATATATATATTTGTTCTCATGCTCATATCTAACTTTAAAGATGTCCTAGATGAAAGTATTATGAGCCATAATCAAGCATATTGATGACATTCACTATTGGATACCCTTTTAATATGGATGGTATATTATTTTCTAATTTTAGAAAATGAAAGTATCAAATTTGAATAAATATGCAAGTACAAAAATATACAAAATATAACTCACTAGATATAGTGAAAACATAACTTCCTCCACTGTGGTCACCATCCAATGACAATAATCTAGCAAGCGCCTCTGGAAGTAACCAACCATCACTGAAGGGAGCAACTCAATTTTATTAATTTTCATTCAAACGTGACATCTTTGTATGTATTCAAAATAAATACAGCATTTTAACTTCCAATCAACTTCAAGACTTTTGGATTATTACTTAAAACAGAGAATACATTAAGCCAAATTGCAACCTACAATTTTCCAAAACATAGGATGACCAAGATCTTATGGATCTAGTACTAACATGAATGCATCCAAACCATACAAAAAGTATAAATGAAGAAACCACTAAATGCACTTACCAGAAAAAATGACTTCATAAATTAAGCTGTAAATTATCACACAATATCTCATAGGACAACAAAAGAGTCAAGGAAATAATACCTATTAGACATGTCTGTGTGAGATTGAAAAAGACGTGTATTGAAAATTTGAGATGCAACTTGAATAGGAAAGCTGCATTGACAATCACAATTTTCAAAGTACATAGTTAGGCATACAAAATCCTACGAAAAGACATCTCTAGGAAAAATCAAGAAAACCAAATTTATAAATAATTTCTTTGATCCACATCCTTTATACATGCCTTCTCATTTGTCAATGCAAGCAGCCATCAAAACTTCAAAACAACAAATCAATAAACACTGTATGGTCTGTTCATTGGCTTTGCCTAAGGGAACGCTATTAGTATTCTATACAATTTTAGAAAGCACAACTCCTCAAAGGTCCAACGAGCAGTCACATTTGAAAAAATTGAGAAAGTATTCAAATAATACATTAAAAAAGAGAATGATATGGTATTCAAACTAATTTATTTCTATATGAAGCTAACGTATGTCGACTTATGGCTCGAAAAATACTTCCCCAATATCAGGGTTTAATCCATGTTCGCAAAAGCAAACATGAAAAGGACCTAGATTTCATCAAAAATTATAACAAAAGCTCAAGCAAGGTCAGCATACACCTCTTTCATTCTCTATGATAATAAATTTCAAACTACCCAAAGAAATAAAAATTCATTAGAACAAGAAGCACTAACTATGATGGTATTTTCTATCAAAACATACGTTCACACAACATTCAATATCTTTATCTTAACATTTTATTAGCAATGTATGTTTTTATTTTCTTTTTTTCTAGGAGCAAACGTTGTTCCTCTTCTATGGATTGTTAAGACAACCCATTCTATCAAAATTCATATAGACCACTCACAGTTTGACAATCTCATTGGATATGCACAAGAATAGTATATACGTAGAATTTTGGGATACTCAAATTTATTTTAAATTAATTAATAGCTAAAGTAGGATAAATCAAATTATAGCTTATGAAATACTTCCCTTAAAGATGCCTTCAAATCCATGTTGGCCCAAAAAAAATCACCTTGGATGTAAATTTTTATGATAATGCACACCAAAACTAGGTCTAGTTTTTGCATGAGTAAATAAATGGTCACGATTCACATTTTATAAACAATTATCAATCTTATTATAAATTTACATTCCCACACGTTTCACCTCTTAGAATAGAACCATTAAATCTGTAATGTCCCCTTTTTGGCTTGTTCTTGATATTGGTAGATTAGCCTATTATTTGACCCTCGTAGGCTAGTGTGGTGGATTAGAGGGTCCAGTTTGGGCATTATGGAGCTCTTCAGGTGGCAGTTGTAAGTGTTGATCTCCCCCCAAATCCTTCATATGTTAGAGGCATTGATATTGAGGGGTTCTGGTTCTATTAGAGGGACTTACTATTTATAGTAAAGTGGATGTTAAAGAGGGACCCTTACTATTTTTAGTAAGGCAGTTGATGCACAATGGATACAATGGTTAACTCTCGGGTTCAGACAAATTGAGAAATAATGATTATTTGTGGAGTTATGTTATTTTAATTATTAATAAAGTGATTACTTTATTAATAATTATTTATAAAGTGCAATTATAAAGTTTTAAGTTCACTTTATGTCCAATGGGACCATGACCCTCAAAAAGGTCACTTAAAGTACATTAAATATTATTATTATTTGAGTACCAATTTATTAAAGCAAGTGTTAATGATATATTAAATACTTTTAAAGTATACTTTATTAAATGATAAAGTGTTATTTAAAAGGGAGATATAAGTGTTTAATAAAGTATACTTTATATTATGCACCAAATCGAGGGAAAAGTAAATGAAACTAAAGTGATATTAAATGAGATGAAGCCAAATGCAAATTAAATATTATATAAAGGCTTTTGGAAAGGGATTTCAGGCATTCTTGAATCATTCAACACTTTTTCTATTCTGAAGAAGCTTTGGCTTTGAGAAAGAAACCTAGGGTTTCGCTGTAAATTCAATCTTGGAGAATGTAGCCTCTCTTCAATTGTGTCAGTGGCTTCATACAGAGGTCAAAATTGAGCTTCAATGGAGTTTATGTAAATCTGAAAGTGATTATCTTCAAAGATTGTTCAAAGGTTTGGAGATTAATCATCTAAATTCAGAGATATCTGTTGTGAACAATTTTGTTGTTGCTCTTACATGTTGGAGAACTCGTCTTACGAAGCCAAGCATCCATTAATGGAAAGCTTCAGTTTGCTGACATAAAGTTTTCAGATCTACATTTATTCGCTTGGGTTCGGGTATGATCATTTGTAATTCAAAGAGGTGTCTATTCTGCTATATGACTGCTGCAAACTTTACACTTCTTCCTCGCAACCACTTTCAGAGGGTTTCAAGGCATGTTTACCTGTGAGTTCATGAATTGTAACTCCTAGATTTTCTAGGTATTGTTGTTTTAGATATTAGGGGTTATTTTATGAACTGGGTTGTCATTATATTGTGAAAATACTGAGTATTTAAGCTGGTATAAAAATCTAGAATTTTCAGCTACGTTTTCCCAAAGCAATTTCAGTTTTGAGTTAAAAGATTATTATTGCAACATCTCTTGTTTTGCTACATTATATTGTTGTATCAAACATTGCAAATATATCAAACAAAACCAAAAACCCACAAGCAAACAAACAGGCAGAATTTCAAAATTAATTATCCTACCAAGGGTGGGATATTACAAAATCTCAATGAAAGTCAATAAACATGGAACTTGGGACATGAAATACTATAAAACAGCTCTTTGCTCAACAACTTGATAGTAATTAGAATCATAGTTTTAGGACTCGGACTCAAGCTCGGCTCAGCAACCCAAAATTTAGACTCGAACTTAGGACTCAACATGGATCGGCAAAAAATAAACCTTTAATTACACACAAAAAATAAATAATGCATTTAGACAACATAAAAGCCTAATTTGACTATCAATTTGTCTTAATTCAAACATTATGTGTCATATGATCCTCAAACTCTCAAAATTTAAAATTTCATAATTTCAAATGTATAAAAAAATTATAAATATATAATTTTTTACATATAATCTGGAAAAAAAAAAACAACCAAATACAATCTACATCTTCCTCTTTCCCCTCCTAATGTAAATTAATTTTTCAGGCCTTGAACTAGAAGGTTCTACAATATCAAAACGATAATGGATTGTTTCTTCAAAAGTGTCTTTGATTTCCTACATTGCATCCAATTTTGCTGCTTTTGTTGCTCCTCTCTCAAATTCTGCAAGATCCTCATTAGTAAGGAGGACATCACCTTGTTCATATGGTCCATTCACCACAAGGATCAATCTCATCCAAGTTGATGGAATCATGTGAAAGGCCCTCCATCTTTCTAGTTTGAAAGCGAAAGTTGTACCAAACGAAGACAAGATCATTGAGGCACTCCTAGGTCAACCCGTTTCTCTTCTTCATGTGAATGCTCTCATATAAGCTCCAATTGCGTTCACACCTAGAAGCACTACAAGGTTGGGACAATATACGGATGGCTAGCCTTTGAAGATTTGGCGTGTCATCACCATAATTCTCCCACCATAAATCTACAAAACAAAAATTTAAAATATGAGAATTAAGTAGAAAATATAAGAATCAAGTTTCTAATTTCTACTTGTAGTATTGAACTAAACTTTTTACCTAGTTGTTTTTTTCCTCTCCTTTCAATTGCTTGAGCCAAAGAAAAGAGTCTCCCCTCCGCACCCTTGTAGACCTTGAATAGATGGATGAAATATAGCAAGTTGATTATTATGTATGTAAAATGGATGTTTCTAGAGAGTCAGCATTGCCAAATTCATAAATAAGATATAGCAAATCAGATTTAGTATATCTTACCTCCAACTCATCAAGAACTTTATCTTTAATCTCAGCATTTGGCACCATCTTATCAGTGCATGAAATGAGGAATTGCAGAAAGAATGCTTTGCAAAGTGAGGAAGTGGCTAGCAAATCGTGTCACTCCTAATCACACAAGCTCATTGCCATTTGTGTGTTTTCTCATCAAAGAAAGGACCCAAGTATGGTTAGATAAATTTGCTAACCTATTTAGCATCTTCAACCACACTTTTGACCCATCCAATCTTCCCAATGTCCTCTAACAACAAATCCAAGCAATGTGCATCACAAGGAGTCCTTGAAAAAGTAGGATGCCTCTCCATAATAAGTTTCCATACGGCTACATATGTTGTTGCATTGTCCGTGATAAGTTGGACAACATTGTCAACCCCAACCTCCTAGACCACCCCATCCAATAGATTGCACAAAGTCTTCGTATTTTTTACTTCATGTGAGGCATCTATGGACTTCAAGAACACCAATGTGCCATTAGAAGCCACTAAAAAGTTAAGAAGAGTCATATTCCGTCCATCTATACATCCACCTGATAAGATGCTACAACCTCTTCTCCGCCATACTTTCTTTTGATCATTAACCACAAATCATGTATTTTTACAGTTTCCTCTAACAATGACCCACTCAATCTTAAACCCCTTACCAGCAACTATTAATGCATTCACCTACCCTTCCTAATATGGGACGTTCGTGACATTGAAGGGCAAATTATTCTAGTACCAAAAATTTGTTGCTGCCATCCTAGCCTCATGGTGTTTTTCTTTATTCCAAGCCGTACCTTCAAGTGAGGGTTCTACTCCTAGAACATTTGTGTGGAACAAATAAGTTCAGTGATGATGAAGGAATCTGGCTAGAAGTAGAAAAAGAACCCTCAGGACTCTCACCAATAGATGAATGTGGATGACAAAAGCTTGGAGTTGGGGAAACAAAGGAATCTGTAGGCATAGAACTAGATACATTTTGATTCATGATTACTGCATATGCCTCCTTTTTCTTTTTCTTTTCTACTCTTTTCATTTCATACTCAGCAAGCAAGGAATTCATCTCTCTAGTAGCCTCTTCGGACACATTAGTGCATGCCTTCACATTTTTCCCAAGTATTTTAGCAAGGTGGTATTTTAATCTATTAATTCCACCTGCCATACATTGCTTGCATTCAATACAAGTGATTTGGCCCTCATAGCTCCCGGTATCCCATACTTCCATGAAGGATCTTTTTTGCCACTCATTTGTGTTGAACTTGAAGTTGACATTGTTGTTCTAACATGGAAAAAAAATCAGCAACGTTTTGCAAAAAACTAGCAACAAGCAGAATGATAAGAAATAAGGGATGAGCATTTATTTAAAAAAAAAATAGAATCCAAATGGAAGCTAAAAATGTTAAGAAATAAGGGATGAGGGAATCGAAAAAAATTTAATAGCATTTCCCCTAATTTTTCAAGCTTTTTTAATTTTTAAATCAAAAAAATAAAATAATAATTGCTTACTTGTTTGAGGATTTGATCCTAAAATCTCATCTTCTCAAATTGTTTCCTTGCTAGGTTGATGTTTGGTTTGGTCAAACAGGTGAATATGAGCTAAAAATGGAAAAAAATGATGGGGTTTTCACTTAAATTGCCGCCTAGGCGTTACCTCTGCAGCGTCAGAGTCTGAGAGACTCAACAAATCTTACACCTAGATTTGATCGAGTACTCGGCAAGACTCGCAAAGACCCAACTCCCAAGTCAAGTGTGGTCAACTCGGCTCCCGAGTCTAGTTGACTCATCTCGACCAACCAAGAGATTCGCGGGTTCGGCGAGATTTGTCGAGTACTCAGCGAGTCCTAAAACTATGATTAGCATATTAACAAGTTTCAGGACTTCAATCTTATACTTAAGATATACATGTTACACAAATCCTTGAGCAGGTACAAGTTTGGATGTGAGTAGGCCAAATCCCAAACAAAATTGACGTATAACACCGACTGTTGTGGCTCCTTTCTATACGATTCTCTCACATCCAGTTGATCAATGGATTGTTGTATAAGATGGGACCTAACCAAATATTAAGGTGTGTGATGTGATAGTAGACAAGACAAGTATTTCAACACAAAAGATACTTTTAGCAAACTTATCGTGGCCAACAACTTATAATGATTCAAAAGAATGGGTTTCATGATGTGCTACATGTCAAAGAGTCAATAAACCATTGAAGAGGGACTTTATGCCCTTTTGGCCATCACAACCACAATAACAATTTGAACTATAAGGATTGGACTTCATCGGTCCCTTGAAGGTTAGTAAAGGCATTGATGTAATCACATTGTTATCACAATAGAGTATGTAACCAAGTAGGCCAAAACAAGGGACCTGCTAATCAGCAATGTGCAAACTACAATCCGATTCAAAGATAACCAAGTTCTTGCTAGATTTAGAATTCCAACACAAATAGCATGTGAGAATGGACACTTCATTAAACAGGTGAATTAGTTAATGACAATGATGATCTAGATCTTCCATTCCCTATCCAATCCACATATGCATGACCCAACAGCCAAATTAAGGCAACAAATAAAGTACTCATTTCAGTGATTCAAAAGTAAAGTGGGGTCCAAGGCACATATTGTGAGGAATGCTTTCTTGCAATGATATCAGCATATTGTATTGCATACAAGGTGACCACCAAGCATTCAACCTTCCAGTTGATAATGTTGTCCAAATTATCACGGACAACACAGCTGCATATGTAGTTGCAGGTAGACTACTTATGGAGAGGCATCCCACAATTGCATGGTCTCCTTGTGCTGCACATTGCTTGGGCTTGTTGCTAGAGGACATTGGGAAAATTGGATGGGTCAAAAGTGTGGGTGAAGATGCCAAAAATGTTACAAAATTTATCTACAACCATACTTGGGTGCTTTCCGTGACGAGGAAATTCACAAATGGCAAAGACCTTGTGCGACTAGGAGTGACACGATTTTCTAGCCACTTCCTCACATTGCAAAGCATTCTTGGTCCCAGTCCAAATTTGCCACTAAACTTGAAGGGGAGAGGATTGTGAGCATAGTTTTTGATGACACATTCATCAAAAATGGAGAGGAGTTGATCGGGGTAAGTAATAAACACAAAAATCAACTTTATACATGATAATCTATTTGCTGTTTTTTTTTTTTTTTTGAGGGGTTAATTTTGTTATAAT
>VDFB02171413.1:0-33963 GCA_007258455.2 Sequoia sempervirens
TATATGTGTGTGTGGTGTCATGTTTCATTATCTTTTGTAGATCAACAACTACCTAATGAATGGAAGATGACATGCTGTCCGAAAATCAGCTAAAACTTGAAGAAAATGAGAGCTCGCCTAAAGTGCAACAGCTCCATGGGCTCCCCTCTACTTCGTTTGTTTAAAGACATTAAAACTAATAAGATGTGACGAAAGAAGGTAATGCTAGTTTAAATTTATATGCAACAGAGAATTCTTTAACACAAACACACGACATCTTTTATTTTTTTATAATAAAATCTATTACATATGACCTCTTTTTTATTATAATTTCTTTTAATCATTCATATAATATACAGATTACAAATTCATACAAATTCTATATTTAGAAACACTATTTTTATCTTCATATACGATTATAATTATTTCTTAACTTGTCATACAAACTGGAAGAAACTATGCATAACTGAGACTCATACATCACTTTTCAACAAGCCCACCTTACTTAGCCATTTACCACTATAAATTTTGAAGCTTTTTATGATAATTAAAATCCTAAAGGCCATTCACTTCTACCATTACAACGTCTCATGAAGGCCTAGAATAATTCAAAACTACAAATTATATATTCATTCCAAAAGTATTACATTGAGAGGTGATTACACCTGCACAAGAGTATATCCTTCTCTATTCTACCTACTTAGAGTTCTTCTGCGTCCTTGGATTATATCTATTTTCTCTGTCCTCCTCCTCTTATTTTGTTCCTTCCAAACATGTGTTGGACAGTATCTCTTGAATGGATGGTGTTGATCAGCCACAGAAAACTTCCAGCTCATCTGGGTAACAGACTCTTTGTGAACATCCCCCACGACTAGCTAAGAATTCTTCCCATTTCTAGAGAACTCTACATGCAAATTTTAAAAGACTACGAGCAAAGTAGATATAAACCAATGAAATCTGCATAAAACTTATTTTGGCAAAAGAGGCAAATTTATAACCCTATCATATCCGGGGCAGAAACCAGATGTCAATACCCTTCCTTTTGGCAGCATCCAAGAGAGGATGAACCGAATCTGATCTGTCAATTCCTTCCTCATCGATCTCATAACTCTGAATCTGATGTACACAAATCTTCCAACTTTGACACCAAATCTTCCCACTTTGACACCAAATCTACGAAGCCTCAGAGCCGGTTTTGGCTTTCTAACATCTGCCTGCTTCAAGATTTTCTCTATCAGTCTCTGCACAGCTTGGTGTCTTCGTTCCTCAGCTATTTCTTCATTCATAACCATCTTACTGTATGAACCTTCCATTTCCTTTAATCCCAAGCTTCCTAAACGGATTCTCTTCATGTGGAGGATAATTTTAATTGAGAACCCAAAAATATCTATGCCCAATGAAAGCCAAAGAACCAGAGATCTCTGTTATACTCCGAATACAAAATTGATGAGCCCAATTGCTATAAATAAAAGATGAGCATGTTGTTGTATTTAATTGAAATAATTAGAGAGCTATATGTCAGTGCCTACATCATCTACAATAATTCGTCAGCAATCGGTGCTACTCAGTGAAGCAGAATTATGAAATAATGTCGAGCAGAATTTTAGTGACACACGTCGGTTTTGCTCCCTTCCAAAGATTATAATTGAAAATTTGAACTCAATAATATAGTATCAGCATTTGCATCACTTTTCGCCAATTTGTTATCGTTAAAAAGACGCGTGCAAAAATAAAACTTATTTAAAAGGAATAAAAAATAAATAATAATTGTCAAATTGAGACGTCAATGAGTACCAAATAATTTTAAATTAAACAGTTAGTCAACGACCAGGTGCACCTGCCGTATGAGAGTAAAACTGTATTCAGCTGGCACGAGTGAAAGCATGAATCGTGGAAATAGGATTGATTGATTGATGACGAAGGTCGAAGTGAAATAAGTCGGCTAGTTATAGACGACACCACGAGGGCCGGCCTTAACCGGCACATTCTAAGCATCTGACTATTTCGGTGGTCGGGTCCACTCTTAAGCATCTGACTACTTAGGTGGCCGGGTTCACTCTAAGCATCTGACTACTTAGGTGGCCAGGTCCATGTGGGGCCCTCTTAACCTGATTTTGTCCATTTTTGTAATGTTTTCTTAATCTCGACCTTTTCAAGCCTTTATTACTGTAGTATTCCACGTTGAAGTTCACATTTGCCTTCCCATAGCAGTTTGTAGTTACCGTTTCCACCGTTCGAAGGTTTTGGTTGACTTTGTATTTTGTAGCCTCCATGTCTTCCATTTCATTATGGTTTGGCATCACACATTTGCTTCATCATTGGATGGTTTTATCACATTTACCTTCCCATAGCAGTTTGTAGCTACCATTTCCACAGTTCAAACTAAATTTTGGTTGACTTTGTATTTTGTAGCCTCCATGCCTTCCATTTCATTATGGTCTCGCATCACACATTTGCTTCATCATTAGATTAGGGGTTTTAATTTTAATCTTACATTTGTTTTTTCGAGTGTAGTTCTTTATATTAAGAAACACTGTGTACAAATGTGAGTGTAGAAAATAGAAATGTAATAGTTTTTTTATTGTATTTGTATATAGATTATTTAATAATTTATTTATTAAAAGATTTGTATGTTAAAATTACTATTATTTGTTATAAAGTTATTTGTTAATGTTTATAATTTTAATGTTTTGTAATGATTATTATTTATATTTAGTCAAATATATATTTAATATCATATTATTTATATTTAATAATATTATTGTATTTAATTACTTATTTTAATGAAGAGAAATGTTGTTTATTATGATTTATTTAAAAAAAATTGTTATAAAAGGTAAGATTAATGAGAGGATTAATATTAAAATTAAATAAATTAAATGCAATATTTATCTTAAAATTCAATGATACAAATGTTATGAGCGATGTAGATATTCATTATTTCAAGTGTTGGAGGTTTAGGGCTTGAATCTATAAATGCCTTAAAATATGTAAACTAAATGTTCTTTGTTTTGGTTTAGATATGTGTCTACAAAATAGAACTAGTGTACAAGCCTAAACCTATAGTTGCAAGAATCAACTAGCAAAAAAATAATTCTTGAAATTCACTCACTTTTATCTTCTAACATTTACACCTTAATAAGGATAATAAGAATACAAGTATAAATCATTGATCCTTGACAGTTACAAAAAGAGAAAAAAACAAGGTGAATAGATAAAAGTACCCATTAATTTACAAGATAATAAGGATACTAATATCCAAGATAAGCAAACTAAAGAACAAGTCGATAAGGATCAAGGTCTAGTTCAACTATAACAATAACACGCTGGTGATAATCGACAAGATATTGTGTGTGCCTTAACATTCATACCTCCAACTTCACCAAAGAAGAAAAAGATGATAAAATGGCCGGTCAAGAAAAAGAGCAAGTAAAGGAGTATCTTAGCCAAATATTTATTTTCAATAGCCACAACAACAACAAAAACTGATAGACTTTGATGTTTATTTGGTTAGAAGTAAATATACAACATAGGTAATCAATACTAAATCTTGCATCTTAAGATATTTCTAACATCATATCAAAGATTGATACACCTAGAGATAGAAAGAAGCCAAGGGTCTATCTACAATAACTAGAGAAGCTACAAGTTCTAGAATAGATGAAATAGTTAATCCTATTGTTGAAAAAAATAATAGAGATCTAAGAGATGAAGAATATCAAATAACTACAATAAATCTTAGACAACACATTAGAGAACAAAAAAATTAAGAAGTCCAAATAATCATCTCTACTATTGTGTTGAGAATGAAGAAGGATGAAAAGACCAGAAAGAAATCAAAAGATAAAGTTGCAAAAAATCCAAACATATATCAAAATAAATAGTTTCTCTTTTATAAATAGTAGCTAGACCTCTATTAATCTTATAATCATCATCTTTTAGGTAGAGGCATCCTCTTTACAGAAAATGAAGTGTATTGCTAAAGTAACAAAGGATTGAGATAATGGGTTGAGTGATAAAGGATGTAAAATGATAGTTAAAGTCATAAATTACTTGGTAAATTTAATATATTGAAGGGAAAAATATTAATTAAATAAGTATTTTCAAGAAGAATAAGAGAAATAATCAAAAAATTCCTCACTTAATTGTCATTGAAAATTTAAATGCTCAAGTGTTGATTAAAGAGAAAATTTTAGATCAAAATACTTTTAAATAGTCTAAAATGTAGATAGAAATCATCAATTTTAGAAATACTTGAATGCTAGATATCTAGAAATCTTCAACAAATTGAGAAGTTGGGTGGTGTATGTGCAATATGAAAATCATATAATCTTTCAAGGAATTAATTATACAATATTTGAGTATAGATGAATACCTGAAAGATACTAAAGGTTTGAAAAAAAATCAATTAAATAATTATTTCAAGTTAAATAGACCTTCTACTTAGAAGCAATGGATGTATGATGAAAATGACAACCCTACTCAAAACTTATGAAAAGGGTGTCCGTAAAAATAACACAAAATTTGAAATCTTTCTTTCAACCTTTCAAATGTAGAAATCCATATATAGGTTTTTCAAAGGATCTAACATGGACATAGTTAATGTAGTGCTGACAAAATTCATGGACTACAATGAAAAATTTAAGAATCCCCCCTTAAAAAAAGATATAAAATCTTAGTGAATATTTACTTTTTTAGGACAATATATTAATTTCTATTAGCGAATATTTCCTTTTTTCGAAAAAAATATTAATTTTTTTGGTGATTTTTTTCACATTAGTAAAATTTTATAGAAAATTTTGGTGAATCTTGAGAAAAATAGGAAAATGTACTAATTATGATGGAAAATCTGTAATGCCCCACCATGCAACCCCAAAGAAAACTAATACTTCTAATATTTATGGTACAATTTTTTAAAAAACTATTAAAGTGTATAAATTATTGTATACAGTAGATAAAAAAGACTAAAAATTAAACTCCTAAGTTCTTTGGGGTACATGAGGTGACATTACGTAACTCACTCATTCATTCACTTAACATTAATTTCAAAACATCCATTAACAATACCCACATTGATAAGAGTAATCCATATAAAACCATACATGCAAATCACAAGTAAATTAATCATGGAGATATTAAGTATATATATATTTCCACAGATACAACACAACTTAACAATGTTTACAAATGGTAGTACAAGAATGAATCACATGGTGTGATAGTATAGTACATCAGTCTGATAGTACAACATAATGAACACATATACAAATTTACATCAAAGTCTTCCCAACACACATGGGAGTGATACAACAATAAATGAAGTACATCTATAGTACAAATACACATCAGGAACATATGAATCCTGGATCAACAACATCTGTAAAACCCTGCACTAAATGGTACAACTACATCCAAAGGGAACCCAACGGGGTGCATAGCACATTCCACCCAACCACCCCCGTGCTGGGAGTAAACAAGGAAGGATCCCCAACCAAGCACATCTAACAGTACACAAGACTAACTCCAGACAAGATAACATAATATCAAAAGACCACTCACAAAACTAAACAATGATAAAACACCAAAAAACATAACAATAGACTACTTCCAACATATTACAACAATAAGTCACAAATCATACCATTAAATCTCAAGACATAATATCAAATAGACCACCTCCAGAGGATTTCAATAAAAACATCTCAAATGGAATGCTAGAGGTGAGTGTCATCGCATGGCTTCACATGGATTATCCAGACAACCTATCACAAGGTGTCACCTCCATCTATACATGGATTATCCAGACAACCTAGTTCCAGGTGTCGCATCCATCTATGGTTCTCCTGACAGCCTATCTCAAGGTGCCGCTCCATAGGGTTACTCATGCTGAATCGTTAACCTCTCATGAAAACAAGGCAATGATCATGCCAACCACGGCCTTCTCGACTCACCTTTAGTCTATGATAGCACTAACGTGGATGAGGAATCCATAATTATCTTGTTTATTGTTTAACTACCCAACCCCTAATTAATTACTTAAGCTATCAGTGATTACTCTAACTCTACGTGGGTTATCGTGACAGTCCCTTTTTACATTGGCCCCCACTTAGAGCCACTCTCTCTAGACACTCAAACACAAATATCCAACACAAAAGGATTGTACCAACAAGAAATACTGAACCAACAAATGGAACATCTGCGAGGCAAAACCATCTCGCCAAAATCATATGAATAACATTCACAAAATGGTACAATCCAGGTGCAAACTAAAATCACAACCAAAGTCAAAACATAGGCCAAATATCAAGTTGCAAGATCAAATATAACATCAGTATTCCCCACCTCTGGAAGTTCCTAATCAACAACTTAAGTTCCTATAACAGGATAAACTAACTCTAGGGTTTTCCCGCAAGACATAAACCTAAATAAAAGAAAACCACAATTGAATTAAACGAATAATCTCGAGAGAAAGCAATTACATAAATCAATGCCATAAAACTCATTTTAATATACAACAATTTTCGCTAATTAAATAAATCAAATACTCGAGAAAATTCAGTCCAATTCAAGGCACAAAATTTATTTCTAACTTGCACAACTACATTATAACATCACAACTTTTAAATTTAACTAATCAATTTATAATCATAGCATATATAAAAAAAAAAAAACCACCTTTATTTATTTATAAATATATATATAAATAATACATTTATCATATATTAAAAAAAATATGTATATAAATCATTTTCTTAAAATTGGATAAAATAATTCACTGTAGTAGTTATAGGGAGCATATATACATTTACACACACACACACACACACACACACACACACACACACACACACACACACACACACACATATATACATATATATGATATATTGATATTTCCAAGCCAAATTAAAATAAAACTAATTTAAAAAAAAAAAATTATTAAATACCTGCTGCCTCACCCGGCCTATGGTACACAGTACCACAATCACCTATGGTACTGCGTACCACAGGTGGGCAGGCCGCAGCCCCCATAGGCTGTGACTAGTAGCCTTGGTTGTTGTGTGTAGCCTGTGGTGGCTGCGTATAGCCAACCACCACTGGGGTCGTGGGTGGTAGGACCTCGGCCGACCCCCACCCCCATTAAAATTTATTTTATTTTTTTATTTTTATTTATTTATTTATTTATTTTTATAACATATTTTATTTGATATAACAACTTCAAAATCTGAACCATATATATTGATTTGTATTTTTTTTATATAAAAAGAACATTATATATTCAGTAAGAGATTCAAAGCAAATAATATAATAAAATTCCTTTTTGTTTAATTAGACCCAATAAACATCTGGGCATGCTAATTCAAAGAATTAACAAAATGATTTTCTTTCCAAAGTAAATTCACATAATAACAACAATGATTTTCTTTCCAAACAATAATTTCTCAACTCAATTTTATTGAGGAAATTCGAAAGGTTTAACTATAGTTTTCAACAGAGACATTCAAAGGTTTAACAACCAAATTCTCAATCACAGAAAACCTCTTTCAAAACATAGAGAAATTAATTTTCCAACATGGCAACAAGATTTTGTTCACATAATCAAAAGGAAGAAAACAATAAGTTTAAGGGAACCTAGAGTCCTTCATTCGATGTAGAATCCCCTCTGTAGCTTCTTCTCAATTTCCTGCCTTCAGCTCCCTTCTAAACCAATCCTTTCTTCAAAACAATTTTTTTTTTTTACCAAGAAGCACAAAAAACTATTTTTCTTTTATTTTTCAGACAAAAACCAGAAAACCCTTATGTGTGTAAAACTCCCTCACAATAAAAATAAATAATAAATAAAGCTCATCATCTTTTTCCTCAAAAATCCTCTCCATTCATTGGTTCTTTTCTTGCTTTTAAAATCACAATTATCTCACCATTTTAATTAAAAATTAATTAATTCCACATGATATTATCCTCACAAGATATTCTCTTCTGATTTTCTAATTTAATATCAGGGGGAAAGATAATATATAATTATCATCATCATTACTTATTTAAATTAATTACTTACACTTTTAATTAAATAAATAACTTTTTAATTTACAATATATTTTAAATTCAACATTTACTAACTTACAATTAATCAAAACAACAAAACATATTAATTAATCTTATAAAATAAAGATTAATTAAATAACCACTAACCATAAATAAAATAAATGATCAAAAATCAAACAATACAAGGCAAGGACAAAACCTAAATTCTTGTCACAACAAAACTCACAACAAGATGATGGACTTGGGACGGGGACACTTCCTTATAACTCCCTTTTTCAACATTGTACCCTTTGGGTTAATTTAATGCTTGCCCTATCCTGTTGAAACAGGTGGAATCGGGACTTTATTCGTGCAATTCCTGCATACCAATAAACATCAAGTAACATGTATATATAATCAAATACATCACATCGTGAGAAGGAGTCACAGTGTAGCAGGGCACTCGCAAACAAGTGGTGCTACATTGTCCCCTCACAAAAGCTACAATAACAACTACAACATCAAGTATAAAATGGCATTGCTAAACTAAACTGATCACATTGTATCATCATAAAATAATTACTAATCTATTGCATTGCAATGTGCTACTGCATCAATTAAACATTACCAAATCAAGTGTAACCATCATGTCATATCATAGTATCCATGTCATCAAATAAAGTAGCATAGTCATCAAGTAGTTTAAACTATCCAATCCACCAATCCAACCAACAAACAATAACTACCAAAGTCTCAAAGTATCAAGCAAAACCACAGAAGTATCAAGTCCAAACAACAACATGAGGGGTATTACAAAATCCATCCAATCTAAAAATAATTCTCATAGAAAGGTAGGGGCTTGAGGGTGGAAATTAGCAATGGGTTTAAGGGGTAGACTATAATATTTACTTTCCACTATTATTTTAAAATATAATATAATGACCCTCATTGTATTCTACAAGGTAAAATATACCCATAATCTATAATTCTCATGGAGCTCAAAATTTCTTTTAGATCATTGATCTAATGATCCTCATTGTACTCTACAAGGTAAATTGTACCCACAATCTATAATGTTCATGAGACCCAAAATTGTGGGGCCCATGAGCATTATAGATCATGGGTACATTTTACCTCATGGAATACAACAAGGGCCATTAGACTATATTATAAATCAATGGTGGAAACTAAATATTAGGAATATGGTCCTAAAGTGCAACTAATAATTATGATATACTATTGGCGAATTAATATAGATTTCTACTATATTTTATAAAATTTAGGCGAATTTGATATAATCATGTATTGAATATTGTGGAAAAATTTTGAGTTAAAATTTTAATAAAATAAATTCTTTGGAAATTTAAATAAGACTATAATAAAATTTTGTAAAAATATGGCGATTCATGTCACATTATAACTTGAACTATTAGCCAATTTTGGATTCCTAAATTTTAACTATTAGCCAATTGGCGAATATTAGCCACTAAAAAAATCATTGATGGACTATGGGCATAGAGAGGAAAAAATGAAAAGCCTATTATTGAAGGAATTTCTAATGCAAAAGATAAAAAATATTGATGTTGTTTTTAGAGTTAAAGCATTCTTATTTACCCTATTTTATTTTAAATTTCATATTTCACTTGAAACTTTTCAAACTATGGATTGAGCCTTGAAATTTTTCATTTTAATGTAATTTTATAAATTTTTGTTGAATGAAGTTGATCTTATCTTCAAATTTGTGTCATTTTAAAGTATTATTTTAATGTATTTTTATAATTTTTAAAATATTTTTCCTTTAATAGGAATAAAATCAACAACTTGAGAGTGAATATTGTTAGTGTGAATGGGGTTATTTCCTAACTAGTTCTTAGTGAGGACCTATTCATATCATTAATAAGTTTACTTAGAAGCTAGTTTCCTAGGTGACATTCTAGAAACTAGTATTAATGGGGACATGTCTCATTAATTAGCATGTAGTTGTCTAGGCATTTAAAATTATGCATTAGGTATTTAATGTTTGCAACTAAGGTGGTTGTACAACCTCCTCTCACCTTGCCTATATAAGCAAGGCTCTTATACATTTGTAAATCATCACAATTTGTTGTTTTTCACTGCTAGTGAAATAGCCTCTTTGTGTGTTGCTTCTATCTTTTGTGAAGGTGGATTTTTGGTCTACAAATGTTCTTGGAAGCCTGCTTTAACATTGTATCAAAGCTATTTCTCAGCTCCTACATGGTATCAAAGTGTTCATCTGCAACCCCCTTCCTTTTAGAGTGTTTGCTAGAGATGCTTGAGATCAAAGCTAAATTGTTGGCATTTGATGCAAACCGTTTTTCACTCAAGCTGTTTTCATTTTTTCTTCAGAAATCCAGCTTCCGCTCATTTGTACAAAAAATGATTTCTAGGTTTTGTTCCCAAGGTCGAAATCTCATTTGGATATCTACTAGATTTTGCAAATATTGAGCAGATTTTGCAAAAATGGCTGTCAAATAGCCTAGAAAAACTATTTTTCCTACAAGTGAAGTTTATTTTTTTAACCAAATTGCATGTTATAGTTTTTGGATTCAAAAATGCTTTCTGGGTCTTGTTGGTAGCATCAAAATACCACTTGGGTATCCATTATTTTTTGCATGCAACAAATAAATTTTCCAAAAAAAATAATTAGAAGGTTCATATCTACATTGTTGACTAGCACAATTTATCCCTTTTTTAAAAAAAATGATAACTTGAGCATATGACATCCATTTTTCAAAAAATTAATATCATCAAAAAGCCTATTGCATCATCTACACAGATCGGAGGTTACTTTCCATAATGGAGGTAGATGTGAACATTCATCATTGCATGCACTATTTCCCTTTTTGTGTGCATTAGGTTTGCATTTTCTCTACAATTCATTTCAATTTCAATATTTTGTCCTTTGTGGACATTTTGAGCATTATTTGTAAGCAGTTTCTTATATGTAAATGCACTGAGATAAAGTGCCACATTATTGTATATGTATTTTAGGGATTTTCCACATAAGTTTGTGTCATATTTTGTAATCATACTGTATTATAAAGTGCCATGGGGGGTTGTGTAGTGTCTCTGTTATTTGCTATCACACCTTTGTCAAGTGAGAGTCACTCCACGAAAACAATGAAACTCCTTTAATCTCCAATTATTTGATTCCATAATGAAACATTTATCCAATAACCACCACTTTATAATTTTTACTTACTAAAGTTACCAAAACATTAATCATTGTTAATAATCATTTATTCTTTGATTAAGGTTTCTTTCATGAGTCAACATTTCTTTACCACATCTAAAATTGGAATGGTAAATGTATATCTTGTAGTGGGTTTAAAAGCCTCAAAATCTCTGACTTTCATTATTTCTAATTTAACTCATTTTTGGGTTCTCTTTAAGATGGTAAAAATATGCGATAACACCAACCCCCATCAATACTCACAATTTTTTGCAAGACACTCACGAGTTGTGTGATGTTTGTAGAATAGGATGTGTTACCCAATGTAGAACCCAAAGATGCAACATCTAGTTCCACTAGACCTTATTTTCTTGAAAAAACATAGTTTTTAAGTTTAGCTACTTCAAGTACCTCCACTAATGAATTTAGCATACCTTTAGGCCTTTTCTCATGTTATGCTAACTTAGGATGACACAATCTATATTATGTTTAGCATGGGTCCCCATGCTTTTTTAAAAGTGCAATGGAGCATGTTGTGAGACCACACAACAAGGGGGTTATTGTAGCTCGAGTTTGGAGCATGATGCTAAGGATTTTTTAATCTTCTATGGATGGCTATAGGGGATTTGGTGGTAGTGTCTTACTCTATTTTATTTCTTATTTTTTTATCATTTATAATGCTATATGTTGGTTCAAATTACAAGTTGGTTTTAGTTTTTCTCTTAGATCTAAGTCTCTTAGAAAAATAATGTCTTTTTTTAATGAAAGTGATTGTTTTTCCTCATCCTTCCTACTATTGTAGGGGTTTTGGTTGAATCTCTTCTTTTATTTAGGTTTATCATTAGCTAGTGTTGTAGTTTTATAGATCCTCTACAAAAATATAGTTATCAATTATTTGATATTTAATGAACAAGGGCCCAAATAGATCCATTTATTTGTATCAAAAAACTTATTCTTGAAGATCCATTTTATTTTCTATATGAATATTAAATTTTAACATATATTTAAACTACTAATATTATACCTAAACATGTAAATAAGTAGATATATAGATTAAAATGATGTAATTTGTTTTATATATTAAGAGCTATTTTATTTAATTAAGATTTATTTTATTTTACTTCAAAATTATTATTTTTACTATACACAAATATATGTCAAGTACATAATACATAAATAAATCAAATAAATTTAAACTACTACGCACATCAACATAAATTTTAAATTTTACTTCAAACTTATTATGTTTTATCTACATTTAAATAATTAAATGAAAATAATTTGTTTCAATATTGTTATACAATTTTATTTATTTAAATACATAATTATTTTATTTTTTATTGGCTACAATAATTTCATTTAATAGTAGTTGTTTCATTAAATTGCATTTTATAATAAAGATGATGGAAGTATTTTTATTTATTTAAGTATTATTTATGTACCATATATTTTTTAAAAATAGTGTTTTTGGCATACTATTTCATTTACTATATATTCTATTTATTTTAGAATTGATTTTAAGCTTTGGTGTTTTTATATTTTAAATTAAATGTCAATTTTAAGTAACTTTGGTAAATTTGATCATGTCATTGGACTCCACTCCTTACTATTACCCTATGTTATCTCTCAATATAATAATAATCTTTCAACTAATACATTGTTTCTAAATCTATTACAACAAAAATATTTTTTAAAAAAAATGAATTATATTATTCATATATTAATATTCACAACCCTCGTATATTTTATATTTTTAAGTATATTATTTTGAAGAGGTAATTTCTATACAACAATCTAAATACTATTTAGATAAATTCATCACCATACAATATTGTTAAAAGGATTAATCCAAGCTTTAAATTAATTTCATTCTAAGAAAAGAATTGAGGGTAAAAGCTTTTTAATTAGTAAGAAACATCATATTGATGTAAAAATAAATAAATATATTATATAGAAGAGAAATTTAACAATCTTAACATCTTGATCATTCAATATTTTAGACCTTCAATTAAAAATCAATGCCCTATTATGTTTTAACTAAATATTAGAAAAAAAAAATTGAGACAATTTTTAATTTTTTAATAAACTATTATTACACTATTAAGTAATGCTTTTGATGATCTATATTTTCATAACTAATGTACTCTTAAATTCATTGTTACAAAATAATGAATATTATCATCTTCGTTGTAATATTGTGGTAGACTATTTATCACTCTTGATTTTATTTTTTAGACTACAGGTAGCCCCTCTTATAACTTTTTTGACTGTTTCATGTGACCGGTGATGTTGGCGCAACATGCCCTCTGATACCATGGGGACATGGAAACTAGGCCTTGTGACCTCTTATCTACAACATGATGTTTTAACTACTCAAACTAGACCCCGCCCCTATTTTTCTCTCTTGATTATAGATAAAATATGTGAGAGAATCATTTATTAAATTTATCATATGCCATCTTTCATCATAGCATCTTCAATTATATAATTAATTTTCATCTCTACTCCCACAATTCCTATTAAAAAAAATCAGTCAACGATTGCGTGTGCCTGCTTTATGACTATAAAACCGTATTCAGCCGGAAAAAGTTAAACCCATGAATCGTCGATATAAAATTGATTGATTGATGAGGAAGGTCGACTTGTTACGTCGGCAGACACGCCAAGGGTTGAATCTCAACACCACTATCTCAAACTGAAAGCTGCTTTATGACGGAGGGTGGCCACCTTTTAGGGCTTATCTCAAATGGGAGCAAAACCTTCACTAGATTCTTACCAACCTCAAATACCAACTTCTTTGATTGTCGTTTCTGACCATGCAAAGTCCCATGCAAGTGTTCACATTGATATTTTAATGCCTTACATATATATATGTTTATTTGATTACAGCACACGAACAAACATACATTGAACTTACATTGGATAATGATTCGATAATTGCTTGTTGCAAATGGATAATATGAAATATATTAAATTATATGACATGGGTTGAGAATTCGATTGCATTGTTTTGAGTTATCCTATTAATTTGTGGGGATCAAAGCTATGTTTATTGTAGAATAACTTTAAAAGTAGTTAAGAAAAAAAATTATATATAATGGATTATTTAATTATGGTCTTATTTTTTAAATATGTAGGCTTATATTCTTTAAATAACATCATAATATATTATTATCATTTAAATAATAGTTTGTGCAATGATTAATCATGTTATTTTATATTGTTTCATATTTTGGATCAGTAATGAATCATACAATATATTTAAAAATAGTTCATTCTGGATATGATGTACATACATACATACATACATACATACATAATGTTGAGAAATAGCAGTGTCAAGGTGTTTGCATTGAAGTTATGACATGGGTTAGGCAAGAACCTTGAGACTAATATCTCTCAACGTCTTTTACACATATGTATTTAAAATATGTATTTTAGTTTTACTAATTTGAGGTGTCACTTTGATCTTTTTCTAATGTGATAAGATACTAAATACATTTTTATTTATGATTGAAATTTAATCCATGTTCTATTACATGCACTAACATGTATCTTTCCTCTGTATCATCATGGTGCATTGTGATTTTTGTGCATTATGCATTATTTGTGTGGTTGGTTGTATATTGGTGTTTACATTCTAGTTAAGGATAATTGATACTTGTTTGTGCTTGGATGTATGTTTTATGACACAAGAATTCATTTTTGGTCACAAGGGATGCTTATATATGAGTGAAGGTGTTGGATTGTCACCTACACGTAATTTTTAAGTGCTCCTCCAAGTCATTATTTGACATAGTGAAGTTTATTTTAGGTTAAGAGGGCTTTGATGACAATGGGAAAATTTAATTGAGAACCTCAATTCTTGTAGACTTAAAGCTAAGATAATTTCTTGAATGACCCCAAGGGAATTATAAACAAGGTTTGTTGAGTTGGTAGTCAATTCCAATTATATTAATTTCTTAGTAATGGTAGAAGCTAGTTTTCTCATGATTGAAACACTTTTAAGGTGAGGTCAAGAAGAAAATAACTACAAGATCTTTTTAAAGTTTATTTTTAAATATTAAATCAAATTTTATTTTTTGATAGACAATTTTTTCTCACTATTGATTATGGATAAGGTGTTTGAGGGATTTATTTATTAAAATTATCATTTTCCATATTTGATCATGGCATCTTAAAGAAGACAATTAATTTTTATTTTATTATCATGCCTTGAATTTTTAATAACCCTCCTAAATAATTCAAATTCAAACACCCCCTCTTTTTTACCATATATTATAGTACATATATGTTATTGGTATTTTGTATATCTTGATTTATTTATACCTTTCACATGTTCAACTAAACATTTTATTTTCCTCATTATCACACATATAGATCCAAATAAAATATTGAATATAATATTTATTAGAAATTATGAAAATAAAATATATTAGAAATATTTGATACTATAGTATTTGACATTGATCTCTACTAGAAGATATAATTGAAAAAAATTCAAGGATACCTATTTAATATGAATAAGTTAGTATTATTTACTTCCTTTACATTTTTGGATTAAGAATAAATTAATACTTGTGCATATTAGAATTAGGAGAATCTAGGTGATGAGAGAAAAGCACAATGAACAACAATGCATAGATTGTATTTAATTGACCCAAATTACATTGAGTACAAAGTATTGCATATATAGGAAAGGAAGGTGCAATCCACCTATGAGGTGAATTGACAAGTGCCCCATGAAGTGGCATAAGTGAGTAGACAGTTGTCTTATAGGTGTCAACCTTAGGAACACTTAGAGTGTGCAAACCAACAACCTCTATGACCAAGTCATCAACCTTGTGTGCCAAGTGTTTAGTGACCTTTGAGGTGAGATGGAAATTCTTCCAACCTCAAAAAGTGTGTGCATAAGGTTTACCAAATAACTTGGTAACCTCTAGAGGTCTAAAAGGTTGCACATTCAGTTAGACAAGATGTTGTCTAGCCTCATCAACTTAAATACACTTAAAATTATAGTGAATAGATTAATTATTCACACTAACACCCTCCTTAAGTGATAATTGGGGAGATCAAAAAAGTGTAAATAGATAGAAATAGGTCTGAGATAGAGGCCCTATTAGAATTAGGAGAATCTAGGAGATGAGAGACAAACACAATGAACAAGAATGCATAGATTATATTTTGTTGACCCAAATTACATTAAGTACAAAGCCTTACATATATAGGCAAGGAAGATGAAATCCACCAATGAGGTGAATTTACAAATGCCACATGAAGTGACACAAATGAGTAGACAAGTGTCCTATATGTGTCAACCTTAGGAACACTTGGAGTGTGCAAACCAACAACTTGTATGACCAAGTCATCACCCTTGTGTGCCAAGTGTTGAGTGACCTTTGAGGTAGATGGAAATTCTTCCAACCTAAAAAGGTGTGTGCATGAGGCTTACCAAATAACTTGGTAACCTCTAGAGGTGTAAAAGCTTTCACATTCAGTTAGACAAGATGTTGTCAACTTCATCAACCTAAGAACACTTAAGTATAGTGAATAGAATAATTATTCACACTAATAGTGTATAGGATAAATTAATAATTGTTCATTCATCTCATATATACCTATTAAAAAAAAAAATTATTCTTTATGTTATATATTGTAATCCTTTAAATAAGGTATCTATTAACATGTAAAAGAAAGATATTTAAAAAATTGAAATGACAAATTTTATTTCTTATCATTGTCAAGTAAGACACCAATTTATATTCAATGACTACATAAATAACATAACTAATTTCTCTTTGTGACTTCATGAACCTATTCAATGGTGATCCTTAAATGAGATGTGAAATTTCTATTAAAATTATTTGACCATTAAATTGTTTGATGCTTAAGTAAAACACTTTTGAATGGTCTTCCTTTATTAAAGAAAATCTTATTATTTATTAATATTTCTAAGTACATATAATATAATCACAATTTCAATTAATTTTTAATTATAAATTACAAATATTTTTTTTAATACCTATTAAATTACTTTTTACAAATATGTTTTTAACTTCTGACATTTATTATATATATTTTCAATTGTACTCTTCATCTTATGAAAACCAGTGACATTTAAAAATAAGAAATGCCACACTAACCTATTACCTTAAGCTCACTTCTAAATCATTATTTGCTAAAAACCCATTAAAATTAATAAGGTGCCATGTGGTTTAAGGATTCATGCAAGTTTACACTACTCAACCATTTACTATAATAAATTCATTGAAACTTTATGGTAATATTGAAATATTGTAGTAATTCCTTTCCTCAGCTACTTCTTCATTTATTTCTATCTTACTGTACCTTTCCTCCATCTCCTTAAATCTCAACCTTCTTAACTGCATTCTATTCTTGTGAAAGACAAATTTAATTGAGAACCCAAAAATATCTATGCCCAATGAGAGCCAAAGAAACAGAGAACTCTGTTAAACTTTGGATACAAAACTTGATGGATCCAATTGTTATAAATAAAAGATAAAATATAGAAAACAGCGTGCTCTGAGTATGACAATAATGCAGGTATAGAAAGAATAATGAAGTGAGAGAAATGGCAATACAAGACAATTGAGGCCGGCGTTATTCACTCCATTATTGAAAGTATTGTTTTATCTTCAATTTGCATTATTTGGCAGTTTATGCAATCTCCCTGGGAAAGAAAGGACAGGTGGAACATAAATTACTATTGCTCACAGTTGGCATGGCTTTAAAATGTAGAAGCTGTTCAATAACTGGCCAGCCGCGGGCTCCAACATCGCTTTCATGTCATTTTAAAGGCTTGTGACTTTGTATGAGTTTTTTTTAAATATAGAAGAGAGGGGTTAATAGTCATGCAGGCTCACATTGTTTGGAATAAATTCATTACATTAATTAGGTTAATTAAATAAAATATATAAATGAAATAAGTTAATTTTTTTTTTTTTAAAAGGATAAACATTTTTTATCTAGAGATGCATCAGTGAGGTCACAAGTGGGGGATCTCATTCTTCATATAAACACTCAACAATAACATTCCAATGGGATTTGAACCTTGATGACGAGAACAACACTACCAAACTTAACCATCACATTATGCCAATACCAACAAGGTAATTTAAATTAATTAGTATTGTTAGGAGTATATGTTTGTAATCAATGAATATTCAATGTTAAATAAGAATTATAAATTTGGTTGAGAAATATAATGAAAAATAATTTGATTTCATGTAGAATTTAATTATAATAGTGTTCAAATTTTATATTCTTGATATTCTTGTTATCTTGAGATTGCAACAATGGTAAATATCTATTGAGGTCAAACTCAAATTGTGCATGACAGACCTTGCATGCCATAGAACTACCTTAATACACAAATCTATTCTATAACCCACAAGATTGATCTGGCAAATTGTATTCTTTTGAACTAGGTTCACTCTTTTGTTTGGTATCTATCAATGTCTAAGGGCTAGTAGTGTTACAAAATACTTTGAGGAGATCATCATATTGCAAGAGTTGGGTTCCCCTAAGTCAATCACTTGGATTAGGATGACTTTATAATCATAGATGAATATCAATGAAAATAATCTAAGTATTTAGGTGCCCTAGATAAATTTAATGTCTCTAATTTTGTTTACGCCTTCCAAACATGTGTTGGACAGTATCTCTTGAATGGATGGTGGTGATCAGCCACAGAAAACTTCCAGCTCATCTGGGTAACATACTCTTTGTGAAAATCCCCCAGAACTAGCTAAGAATTCTTCCCATTTCTAGAGAACTCTACATGCAAATTTTAAAAGAAATGAACGAGCAAAGTAGATATAAACCAATAAAATCTGCATAAAATTTATTTTGGCAAAAGAGGCAAATTTATAACTCCATCATATCCGTTGCAGAAACCAGATGTCAATCCTCTTCCTTTTGGCAACATCAACGAGAGGATGAACCGAATCTGATCTGTCAATTCCTTCCTCATCGATCTCATCACTCTGAATCTGATGAACATAAATCTTCCCACTTTGATACCAAATCTACGAAGCCTTGTCCTTAGAGCTGGTTTTGGCTTTCTAACATCTGCCTGCTTCACGATTTTCTCTATCAGTCTCTGCACAGCTTGGTGTCTTCGTTCCTCAGCTATTTCTTCATTCATAACCATCTTACTGTATGAACCTTCCATTCCCTTTAATGTCAAGCTTCCTAAACGGATTCTCTTCATGTGGAGGATCGTTTTAATTGAGAACCCAAAAATATCGATGCCCAATGAAAGCCAAAGAACCAGAGATCTCTGTTATACTCTGAATACAAAATTGATGAACCCAATTGCTATAAATAAAAGATGAGCATGTTGTTGTATTTTATTGAAATAATTAGAGAGCTATATGTCAGTGCCTACATTATCTCCAATAATTCGTCAGCAATCGGTGCTACTCAGTGAAGCAAAATCATGAAATGTCGAAGAGAATTCTAGTGACACATGTCGGTTGGCTCCCTTCCAAAGATTATAATTGAAAATTTGAACTCAATATTATAATATCAGTATTTACTTCACTTTTCGCCAACTTGTTATCGTTAAAAAGACGCGTGCAAAAATAAAACTTATTTAAAAGGAATAAAAATTAAATAATAATTGTCAAATTGCGACGTCGGTGAGTACCAAATAATTTTAAATTAAACAGTTAGTCAACGACCAGGTGCGCGTGCCCTATGACAGTAAAACTGTATTCAGCTGGCACAAGTGAAAGCATGAATAATGGAAATAGAATTGATTGATTGATGACGAAGGTCGAAGTGAAATAAGTCGGCTAGCTATAGACGACACCACGAACGCCGGGCTTAACGGGCACATTCTAAGCATCTGACTACTTATATGGTGGGGTCCACTTTAAGTATCTTACTATTTAGGTGGTCGGGTCCACTCTAAGCATCAGACTACTTAGGTGGCTGGATCGACTGCTTAGGTGGTCGGATTGACTCTAAGCATCTGATTATTTAGGTGGCATGTCCATGTGGGGCCCTCTTAACCTGTGTAACGCACGCCGTGCAAACCCCAGAGAACACACACATAGCAAATAATTTTTTTTTTAAAAATAATTAAATTAAACATGCAATAACATTAACCATAGTCACATAACATATTACATCACATTATCACACTTAGTTCTCTGGGGCACGCGAGGTTACATCGCAACAATCTAAACAAAAGTAAAAGATAAAGATAAACAACATAACCATTTATATTATAATAACCTTGAATATATGTACATCCATGAACCAAGAGCAAGAATGTTAATACACCACATAATACAATCATATGAATCTCTTAACAAAGTTATAAATGCTCCTAACTATTACATCATCATTATAATATTACATTACAAGCTTTTGATATAAGAATTACAATGAATCTCCCAAACACGTGGGATAATACAAAATACACCAACATCTGAATAACAAGGGAACACTGGTACAACTCCAATTGCAGATATGCTAAGAAGAGGATGCTGATGGGGAACCCAACGGGTGTAGAGCACGTTCCACCCAACCATGTGAATTATGAATAACTCACCCCCCATGCTCAGAGGTGACAAGGAAGTTAACTCGACCAAGATTGTCAAACCGACTCCATGAACAACATAGTATGAATACAAATACAACTCAAGGTTACAAAGACATAAACCACAACATTCACTAATCAAGAAATAAGATAAAGGTAAGACACTCACCACAATTAATCAAAGCAATGACAATTAAACAAGTCCAAAGAACATTTATAAATCATTCTCAAAAGACTCAGAAACACATTAAGCATACAACTTCCAAAATACATTTCCAGAAGAACTGATACAACATTCAAAAGTACAATTCCAAATAAGTCTAAAACAATAAAAAGAACATGATTCCATATCAATCTAAAACAACAATACAGTACTCAATTCCAGAGGCAATGAGAAACAAGGCAAACGGGTGTCTAGTGGAGAGTGTCATCGCATAGCTCTCATGGGATCCCCTGGCCCTTCCTCCAACTGAGGCGCCGACACCCATCTATGGATCCCCTAGCCCTTCCTCCTACTTAAGGTGCCAGAGCCATAGGGTAGCTCATGCGGAGTCAATAACCTCTTATGAAGACGAGATTATGACTTTGCCAACCACGGCCTACTCAGTCTATCATTAGTCTATAATAACCCTAATGCATAGACGAGGAATCCAATGTTTATTATCTAGTGTGTTTTACTACCCATCCCCCTAAATTCTATTTTTAGGTTATCACTTGTTTAACTACTCTTACGTGGGTTCCCCTGAGCCCTTCCTCATTCCGAGGCACCGACGCCCATGAAGAGCCACTCTCCCTATGACCCCTAACATAAACTAAAAATCAGGCAAGGGCTAAACTCTAACATATAATGCATAAAACAAAAACATGCAAGGCAAACCCATCTCGCAACAACTCGTAATCACAAGTCTAAACAAAACCGTTCAACCCTTCCAAGCATAAAACCAATAAGTTTCTAATCCAAATGCATAACCAAGACAAGGATAACATTAAAATTAAACATGCCTCTGGAAAGCAACAAGATTCACAATACTAAAATTGGCTCACAAAATCAGGAATCCCTCATTTAAGAAACAAGATCCACAACAATGAATAAATGACTCAATTCAAACCCACCAAATTTTATAGTTTGAGAACACGTTTAATACAATTGTCCAAGAAATTTCTATTTTCCTCTAATCAATCTTTTAAATACAGTTCAATAATAATTTCTACAACTTAGCTAAATTTGTTTCCTTTAATTACACAAAGGTACCATTTCCATAATTACCTAATCGAACAAAATCAACAAATATGTATATGAAACTATATTTATTTATTTTATTCTATATTTTTTAATCTTATTTTATTTTAGCCACATTATAATATATTTAATTAAAAAAAAAAAAATCTAAAAAAATAAATTAATAAATTATATATATATAATTATTTATATATATAAAATTTAATTTATAAAAAAAACAGTAATAAATAAAACAAAAAACAAAATTTACAAATTAAAGCAAACTCACTCATTTGCATCATCTGCCAGCCATACTCTGCTGTAGCAGAGTCCTATGACTGTGGCCACCAAGCCACAGGAGAGGGCGGCGACCGTCCCCCCCTTAACCCTTATTAATCAACTTTATTTTTATTTTATTTTTATATTTAATAATTTTTTATAAGAAATAAAAAATTCAAAACCGTCCTTTGTAGGCATGGACGCTAATGCCAGTTCCATAAATTCTTTTTCAACACACAAATTTTTATATTTAAGATTAAGAATATATATATATATATAAATATATATATATATATATATATATATATATATATATATATATATATATATATATATATATTTATTTAAACACAGAACCACTGTTTTCTGTGTAAACACAGAAAATTACACATTTAAGATAAATGAATATATTTGATTAAAGAATATTTCAAATCCCATACAATAAAATGATTGACCTTTTTCACAACAAAATACTAAAGAGAAATAGGGCATATTCAAACGGAATTTGACGGAATTTCCTTCTGTTTGTTTGCACTAGAAATGATTTTAGATTTCAAAAGATTTTTCATATAAGAAGACCTAATTATTTATTTATTTTCTTTTCACAACTAAATCATTTAAATCTAATTCTCTGAAACATTTCTTTTACAAACAAAGATTGATTTAAATCACATTTCTAATTATTTTTATTTTTTTTTAGATTCAAAACAATCAAGAAGAGAGAGGGTGGAACCTGGAGTCCTGCGCTCTCGAAAATCTGATGTTGACTGCCTGAATCTGATGGCCTCTACGCAAAGCTCCTCGTTCCTGCTTGAATCCGTCTCTCCAGAATTTCGTGCCGGAATTCAAATCCAATACTTTATTCAAAAAACCTCCCCAACTTAATGCAAAAAAAATGAAAGAAAAACTATCATTTTTTCCAAAATTACAGAACAATTAACTTATGCAACTTTTGTCTCAATAAACCTCTGTGTGTGAAAAACTTACAAAATTCTTAATTAAATAAAAGATATTCTCAATTTCTTCCAAAAGCTCACAAAAATCCACAATAAAAGAAATTAATTCTTTAAAAGCAAGCTTTTTAATCAGATTTGTATTCTTATTTGTTCTCACAACTTTTTCATTCTTTTATTTATTTATTTTTTTGTTTTAATTTCTATTTTTTTACAACTTTACTTGCACATCACATTATCTATTTAATTTAAATAATTTATTCTAATAATTATCCTCAACAAGATAATTAATTAAAATAAATAAAACACATTTAATATTTAATTATCATTTAATTGAAACACATGACTTTTAAAACATTTAAATATTTAATACAATTAAATTCTAACATTAAAATTAATAATCATTTCAATCATTTAAATAAAATAAATCATAACTTATAAAATGCCACCTTAATTAAAATACGACAAAACACAAAACACAAACCACAAATAACGACAATTACAAAAATGAACAATACCAATCAAACAAGACGGTCTGGCATCATGGGACGGGATGACTTCATCGTCACCTCTATTTCAACATTTAACCGTTGGGCTATTGGTGCTCGCCCTGTCCTGCCGAAGCAGGTGGAATCGAGACTCTGTACCTACAAATCCTGCATACCAACGAAGTCGTGTACATGTGCATACATATATATAAAATCAAAGCATTAAATCGAAGTATTGCATTGTGAGAAGGAATCACAGCGTAACAGAGCACTCACAAACGAGTGATGCTACACTGTCCTTCATCACATCTATCCTAACAATTATGATATAACTTATAAAATAACATTTCTAAACTAACAATTCATCTCATGACATAATTTATTAAATCATTGCATCATAATATAATTCTGAAAATCAACTAACATCACCAACCACAATGTCATATGAAATAATCATGTCCACTAATGGAATAACAGCATCATCAAATGTCTAACTAACCAAATCAAACAATACTAGTACCATCATAGTATCCAAGCAAAGCACAGAAAATAATAAGTCTAAACAGTATGAGGGGTATTACATCCTCCCCCCTAGGACATGGCTTACTCCTAGAGGCCATTAAATAAAAATAAATAAAATTAAGATTCTCAAATATGGGAGACATCCTCCCATGACGCCAAGATCACAATGTTTAGGACACCATCAAACCCTTTCAAGCTCACTCGCGAGCTCCTAAGCCAAAACCTCGTCCTCTACCAGAAGCCTCTACACCTGCATCCTGGTACCCAGCCTGGTGATCGTCAACTACGGAAAACACTTGATGAGACCTACCCGCATCTCCCACCATCAACTCAGAAGCGGCTGGTCTCTGATAAAATCCAGAGGTGCTCTTTTGTGGACACAATCTAGCGATATGTCCTTGATTCCCACATGAGTAGCAACCTGTACCTCAGCCAAATCCTCTTCCCTCAGGTGGAGCATTGGATTGTTGAAAGCTTCCCCAACTCGGCGCTGACTGAAAACTAGGTGCAGGCTGTGCAAAACGTTCCTACCGAATTTGGTGCCTGATCCTATTCCGATCCTTACGAAACTGCGAATTTCCACCCTGTGGAGATTGGAAGTTTTCATGCTTCGGCTGCGATTGCTGCTACTATTGATGTTGCCGACCCCGTTTAGAGGGTGGATTCATGTTCCTAGAAGATCTTGTTCCCTGTGACTGACCTCCATGAGTGCTAAAACCAGGTGTAGGCGCACTACCAATCTACACTCCAATGTGACCACCCAAGGCCATAGCCAAATTTTCCTCCACCAAGCAGGCCTTCTTAATTGCCATTTCCATCGTCTTTGGCTCGAAGACTCGCACGCCACCACTGATGCGGGCATTAAGGCCCCGAACAAAATGTTGCACCAACATGCCTTCATCGTGGCTAATCCCTACATACTACTTCAACTCATAGAAGCGCCTCTCATACTACTCCACTGACATAGACAACTGCTTGAGATCGTGAAACTCATCAGCCCTACGTTGCCTCCAGTGATCTGAGAGGAAGCGAGGCCTGAACCTATCAAGAAACAACTCCCATGTAACCATACTGAGATCAAGATGCAACTTTTGTTCTTCAAGACGCCACCAAGTAGATGCGAAACCTCGCAGGTGCATAACTGCGCACCGAGCCTTGGTATTGCTACCATAGGGGTGCATAGCGAAGCAACGATCTAAGTCAATTAACCAAGTCTCAGCCTCTAGACCTCCTCCAGAACCATCAAAAGTAGGAGGGTGTTCCCTCATCAGATCTCTCATATGGCCTGCGATGACTACATCCTAAACCACATCTGTATCCCTACGCCTCGGTGACCTCTCTCTCTCTCTCAACCTGGTGCACCTCATCTGGCCTGGGTCCCAATCGGTCAAGAATCTCTCCAAGGATATGTTGTAACTGACCATCTAATCCAAGTTGCCCTGGGTTCTGACCACTTGATGGATTACTGTGAAGGCTCTGGTGTTCCTCATTCTCTGAGCCATGGGAACTAGGAACTGAGGGACTTCGCCGGTTTGCTCTACGACTGGCACCATGGCCTCTTGCTCAGCCACATCCTCTACCTCGAGGCATGATTCTGTGCAACAAGATAAAGGCACATGTGAGCTCAAGATTCAAACACAACGTTGCCTAATGGACCTAACTACCCAAAGACCCTAGCGTTTGCAACCTTGGCTCTGATACCAAGTTGTAACGCCCACCGTGCAAACCCCAGAGAACACACACATAGCAAATAATTTTTTTTTTTTAAATAATTAAATTAAACATGCAATAACATTAACCATAGTCACATAACATATTACATCACATTATCACGCTTAGTTCTCTGGGGCACGCGAGGTTACATTGCAACAATCTAAACGAAAGTAAAAGATAAAGATAAACAACATAACATTTATATTATAATAACCTTGAATATATGTACATCCATGAACCAAGAGCAAGAATATTAATACACCACATAATACAATCATATGAATCTCTTAACAAAGTTATAAATGCTCCTAACTATTACATCATCATTATAATATTACATTACAAGCTTTTGATATAAGAATTACAATGAATCTCCCAAACACATGGGATAATACAAAATACACCAACATTTGAATAACAAGGGAACACTGGTACAACTCCAACTGCATATATGCTAAGAAGAGGATGTTGATGGGGAACCCAATGGGTGCAGAGCACGTTCCACCCAACCATGTGAATTATGAATAACTCACCCCCCATGCTCAGAGGTGACAAGGAAGTTAACTCGACCAAGATTGTCAAACCGACTCCATGAACAACATAGTATGAATACAAATACAACTCAAAGTTACAAAGACATAAACCACAACATTCATGAATCAAGAAATAAGATAAAGGTAAGACACTCACCACAATTAATCAAAGCAATGACAATTAAACAAGTCCAAAGAACATTTATAAATCATTCTCAAAAGACTCAGAAACACATTAAGCATACAACTTCCAAAATACATTTCCAGAAGAACTGATACAACATTCAAAAGTACAATTCCAAATAAGTCTGAAACAATAAAAAGAACATGATTCCATATAAATCTAAAACAACAATACGGTACTCAATTCCAAAGGCAACGAGAAACAAGGCAAATGGGTGTCTAGTGGAGAGTGTCATCGCATAGCTCTCATGGGATCCCCTGGCCCTTCCTCCAACTGAGGCACCGGCACCCATCTATGGATTCCCTAGCCCTTCCTCCTACTTGAGGCGCCGGTACCATAGGGTAGCTCATGCGGAGTCAATAACCTCTTATGAAGACGAGATTATGACTTTTCCGACCACGGCCTACTCAGTCTATCATTAGTCTATGATAACCCTAATGCATAGACGAGGAATCCAATGTTTATTATCTTGTGTGTTTTACTACCCATCCCCCTAAATTCTATTTTTAGGTTATCACTTGTTTAACTACTCTTACGTGGGTTCTCCTGAGCCCTTCCTCATTCCGAGGCATCGGCGCCCACGAAGAGGCACTCTCCCTATGACCCCTAACATAAACTAAAAATCAGGCAAGGGCTGAACTCTAACATATAACGCATACGACAAAAGCATGCGAGGCAAACCCATCTCGCAACAACTTGTAATCACAAGTCTAAACAAAACCGTTCAACCCTTCCAAGCATAAAACCAATAAGTTTCTAATCCAAATGCATAACCAAGACAAGGATAACATTGAAATTAAACATGCCTCTAGAAAGCAACAAGATTCACAATATTAAAATTGGCTCACAAAATAAGGAATCCTTCATTTAAGAAACAAGATCCACAACAATGAATAAATGACTCAATTCAAACCCACCAAATTTTATAGTTTGAGAACACGTTTAATACAATTGTCCAAGAAATTTCTATTTTCCTCCAATCAATCTTTTAAATATAGTTCAATAATAATTTCTACAACTTAGCTAAATTTGTTTCCTTTAATTACACAAAGGTACCATTTCCATAATTACCCACTCGAACAAAAATCAACAAATATATATATGAAACTATATTTATTTATTTTATTCTATATTTTTTTATCTTATTTTTTTTAGCCACATTATAATATATTTAATTTAAAAAACAAAATCTAAAAAAAATTAATAAATTATATATATATATATATATATATATATATAAAGTTTTTTAAAAAAAGTATAAAAGAGAAAAACAAAAATTCTTTTTCTCTTTGTAGCTAGCCCACGGTGTTGTTTGTCACGACAATCCTGCAGTACATTGCGGGTCAAACAGCCTAAGGGAGGAGAGGTGGGTAAATGTCCCCTAATATATTAATCAACTTTTATTTTTATTTGTATATTTAATAATTTTTTATAATAAATAAAAATTCAAAACAGATCCTTCTGAGCCAGGGATCTTAGATGCATCGGCCATAAATTCTTTTCAACACCACTGATTTTTTATATTTAAGATTAAGAATATATATATATAATATATATGCAAAATATATATCTATACATATATATAAATATATATATATATATATATATATATATATATATATATATATATATATATATATATATATATATATTAAACAGGAACAACGTTTTACAAAACCACAGAAAATTACACATTTAAGATAAATGAATATATTTGATTAAAGAATATTTCAAATCCCATACAATAAAATGATTGACCTTTTTCACAACAAAATACTAAAGAGAAATAGGGCATATTCAAACGGAATTTGACGGAATTTCCTTCTGTTTGTTTGCACTAGAAATGATTTTAGATTTCAAAAGATTTTTCATATAAGAAGACCTAATTATTTATTTATTTTCTTTTCACAACTAAATCATTTAAATCTAATTCTCTGAAACATTTCTTTTACAAACAAAGATTGATTTAAATCACATTTCTAATTATTTTTATTTATTTTTAGATTCAAAACAATCAAGAAGAGAGAGGGTGGAACCTGGAGTCCTGCGCTCTCAAAAATCTGATGTTGACTGCCTGAATCTGATGGCCTCTACGCAAAGCTCCCTGTTCCTGCTTGAATCCGTCTCTCCAGAATTTCGTGCCGGAATTCGAATCCAATACTTTATTCAAAAAACCTCCCCAACTTAATGCAAAAAAAATGAAAGAAAAACTATCCTTTTTTCCAAAATTACAGAACAATTAACTTATGCAACTTTTGTCTCAATAAACCTCTATGTGTGAAAAACTTACAAAATTCTTAATTAAATAAAAGATATTCTCAATTTCTTCCAAAAGCTCACAAAAATCCACAATAAAAGAAATTAATTCTTTAAAAACAAGCTTTTTAATTAGATATGTATTCTTATTCGTTCTCACAACTTTTTCATTCTTTTATTTATTTATTTTTGGTTTTAATTTCTATTTTTTTTACAACTTTACTTGCACATCACATTATCTATTTAATTTAAATAATTTATTCTAATAATTATCCTCAACAAGATAATTAATTAAAATAAATAAAACACATTTAATATTTAATTATCATTTAATTGAAACACATGACTTTTAAAACATTTAAATATTTAATACAATTAAATTCTAACATTAAAATTAATAATCATTTCAATCATTTAAATAAAATAAATCATAACTTATAAAATGCCACCTTAATTAAAATACGACAAAACACAAAACACAAACCACAAATAACAACAATTACAAAAACGAACAATACCAATCAAACAAGACGGTCTGGCATCATGGGACGGGATGAAATAATCAACTAACATCACCAACCACAATGTCATATGAAATAATCATGTCCAATAATGGAATAACAGCATCATCAAATGTCTAACTAACCAAATCAAACAATACTAGTACCATCATAGTATCCAAGCAAAGCATAGAAAATAATAAGTCTAAACAGTATGAGGGGTATTACAACCTGCCTTGCCCATTTCTGTAATGTTTTCTTAACCCCGACATTTTCAAATCTTCGTTGCTGTAGTATTCCACGTTGCAATTCACATTTGCCTTCCCATAGAAGTTTGTAGTTACCGTTTCCACCATTTGAAGGAAATTTTGGTTGACTTTGTATTTTGTTTCCTCCATGCCTTCCATTTCATTATGGTCTGGCATCAAACATTTGCTTCATCATTGTATTAGGGGTTTTATCACATTTTCCTTCCCATAGTTGTTTGTAGTTACCGTTTCCACCGTTTGAAGGAAATTTTGGTTGACTTTGTATTGTGTAGCCTCCATGCCTTCCATTTCATTATGGTTTGGCATCACACATTTGCTTCATCATTGGATTAGGGGCTTTATCACATTTTCCTTCCCATAGCAGTTTGTAGTTACCATTTCCACCGTTAGAAGAAAATTTTGGTTGACTTTGTATTTTGTAGCCTCCATGCCTTCCATTTCATTATGGTCTGGCATCACACATTTGCTTCATCATTGGATCAAGGGTTTTAATTCTAATCTCACATTTTATTTTTTTAGAGTGTAGTTCTTTATACTATGAAACCTCATGTACAAATGTGAGTGTAGAAAATAGAAATGTAATAAATTTTTTATTCTATTTGTATAGATTATTTAATAATTTATTTATTAAAAGATTTGTATGTTAAAATTACTATTATTTGTTGTAAAGTTATTTGTTAATGTTTATAATTTTGATGTTTTGTAATGATTATTATTTATATTTAGTAAAATTTAATAACAAATTATTTATATTTAATAATATTATTGTATTTGATTATTTATTTGAATGAAGATAAATGTTGTTTATTATGATTTATTTTTTAAAAAAATATTATAAAAGGTAAGATTTATGAGAGGATTAATACTAAAATTAAATAAATTAAATGCAATTTTTATCTTAAAATTCAATGATACAAATATGTTATGAGTCATGTAGATATTGATTATTTCAAGTGTTGGAGGTTTAGGGCTTCATTCTATAAATGCCTTAAAATATGTAAATTAAATGTTCTTTGTTTTGGTTTAGATGTGTTTACAAAATAGAACTAGTGTACAAGCCTAAACCTATAGTTGCAAGAATCAACTAGCAAAAAAATAATTCTTGGAATTCACTCAATTTTATCTTCTAACATTTACACCTCAATAAGGATAATAAGGATACAAGTCTAAATCATTGATCCTTGACAATTATAGAAAAAAAAAGCAGGGTGAACAAATAAAAGTACCCATTAATTTACAAGATAATAAGGATACTAATATCCAAGATAAGTGTTACCCTTATTTCAGTCCTCTCTTAAAAATTGACATCCCCATTTCAAAATTTTGGTTAAGTCTCAAGCCGGGCGGTGTTTCATGAAGTATCGTCAACTTGGGAGGTGATTTCACTAGTTCATCTAACTTCCCCTCTAACTTCCCTTCGCCATTATACTTCTCTATTTTCTCATGGACAATGTTTTATGGTAGTATTGTAACCTCCCAAATATTCTAAGTCTTCAATTTGGGAGGTTGGCAGTGCATACTTGAGGTTTGTGAACTAGCCAAAAAGGGCATCGAAGAAAAAAAATCAAAGTCTTTCAAGCATGAGCGGGAGTTTAAGTGGTTTCAATAACTGTGGGCAGTGTTTTGTTTGGTTTTGTGAACCCCCCGTTTTACCACCTGAGAATAGTTTCCTAAAGAAATTAAGAGAAAACTAATGCAGTTCATTTTATTAAGGTGCATTCCAATTTTAAAGTGAAAAGCCCATTGAATTGCTCATGAGAAAAGATTAACACCAGAATTATAAACTATATATATATATATATATATATATTGGTTGCAATACAAAATTTACTGTTCAATTACAAAAATTGGGAATATCAAAATGACATTTTCTTC
This sequence comes from Sequoia sempervirens, assembly GCA_007258455.2. Classification (NCBI taxonomy): domain Eukaryota; kingdom Viridiplantae; phylum Streptophyta; class Pinopsida; order Cupressales; family Cupressaceae; genus Sequoia; species Sequoia sempervirens. The sequence goes on from VDFB02171413.1 coordinate 31,557, forward strand.
AGGCACATAAAGCAAACATGAGCACACAGATTGCTTCCACCACCACCTAGAGGTGCTCTATCTAGGCCAGTGATAGTAGGTTCTCATGAGACTGCAAGAATTGGGAAAATAGCTCCATGTTGTTCCTCACCAGTCCTACATGGAGAAGAGTCATTGCTTCCTCGATGGCTTCATTTCAAGTCGCAATCACGATGCAGATAGCATCGCTCACCAATCCGCTTCTTGGGTAGTTGCTGAGAGTAGCGATGGCTATATTCACTCAGTGGAGAAATTCAAGTCGAACTAGGCACTCCGATACTCTCATTTTGTAGTACCCCTCCATTTATGCTTATGTTTTCTGTTACATGTTTTCATACTATTATATTTTGGTACTTTGGTTTGGATATTTTGATCGCTGATTTTGAGCGACAGTGGATTCACTTTGTGACATGATGATACATTGTATGGTGATAATTGATTTCTGACATGCTTTGATATAGCATAGATGTTTTCCTTCAGATGATTATTGCTATATGTATGTTTATGATGGACTAACTGTTATTTATTTTTTCAGTTTGATGTGACGTGTATTGGTGTGGAGAATAAAATTGCATCACTCGCTTGCGAGTGCCCTGTGATGTCCGTGATTTTCTCTGCATGGTGTGCCTGTACAATGGTTTATATATATATATATGCATGTTATTGCTTGGTTGCAGGATTGCAGGTACATGACACCGACTCCACCTGGTTGCTCAGGTCTGAGCGTGTCAAGACTCAACGAAAGTGTTGATTGGGAGGTAGTAGCATGGATCATCCTAGTCTAGTCTATAACCCAGTCATAGTACATCGTCTGTTTTAGTCCAGAGTCATAGATGGTCTATTTTTTCCTGTTTGGATTAATTGCTTTGACAGGAAAATCTTGTTAATTTTAATGATAGTTATTATTCCTTAATTTACTGTTATTTAAATTAATTTTTAAATGTTAAAATAAGGTTTTACATTTTATTTAATTAATTAATTAGTTTGTTGGGTTAAATAATTTGATCTTAAAAGATTAAATTTATTTAATTAAATAAATAAATAAATTAAATTAATTTTTTTTAAATGTGTGAATAGATTTTATTTAAAATTAATTGTATATTTGAAAATGGTGTTTTTAATTATTAAATAAATTTTGTAAATTGAAATTTCAAATTTTAAATAAATTAATTCATGCAAATCTTGAAAGGCAAGATTGCCGAGAAGTTGTTAAAAGATATTTTGTACTTCTCAACATGTGTGCAAGTTACATTTATTGTTTTTGGTTGAGGTTGTTCATGGATATTATCTGGGATCTGGGAAATACAGAGGGGTTATCAATTTTTCTTCACAGGAAATTGAAAGAGTAATTTGCTGTTAAAATTATTTTTTAAAAAATTTGTGATTACCTCTGTTCAGTTGTATATTTGTGGAAGATCCCTTTGGTGGGAAGTTCTCTATGATTGGTTATAGCTTTCCTTTGGTTTTGGTATTTTGGAGAAGCTTGGAGGATTGCAATCTATAGGCAAAAGATTCTCTCTTCAACAACTAAGTTCTTCAAACCACAGGAGAACAGGTATTTTTCTTGGTATTTAAATTCATTTTCTTTTAAAAAAATTGTGTGAAGAAATATTTGTATTGCAAATTTTGTATTTCTTCTCGGAGACTATTTCTTTTGTGAAATAATTCTGTAGAAATTTAAATTTTCTTTCTATGAAAATTGTATAAAAAAAATAGTAACATCTTGGAAGGATTTTTGTATTTATCATTTGTTAAATCTGGTAAAATATGGGGGTTTTGTTATTTAAAAAAAAATATAACCCTGTTGATGAACTATTATTTAAGAATGGATTGTACAGAATATAATTATTTTCTCTATTCCCTATAGAAAGTTTTACCAGAAAAAAAATTTGCCTGTATATGTTAAATCTGGTTGGTTATTTTTATATATATATATGCTTATGAAATTTAATTATGAAATTAATATTTTTCAAAATCGTCGTACAGACGAACTATTTCATAGTTATTATTTCCTATTTTCAAATTTTTGAAATCGCCGAATAGGCGTATTGAGGGTTTCAGATTTTTTTTTTTTTAAATCGGAATTAAATTCCGCAGGCTTAAACTGTAATGAAATCGTTGTGATTTTAGTTGTTTTTAATATAAATATTTGTATAGGGTCCGTGGGGCTACCCCACAGCTACCCCTATATGGGGTGACGGCTGTGGAGGCAGTCGACGCTGCCCTCACAGGCAGTGCACGACTGTCTCACAGCTGCCTCCCCATATGGGGAGGGTTGTGCATACAGCCATGTGTTGTATAATACACAGCATTGAATGGTTTAAAACTCTTGCTTTATTTTTAATGGAATATGGAAACTCTGAAGTATAAATTTATTCGAATAAGATTT
>VDFB02171414.1:0-12703 GCA_007258455.2 Sequoia sempervirens
TGATAGATTGAGCATTAAGGGAGAGTATTAAAATAATGTTTATTTATTTATTTATTAATGCTCAATATTGTAAGATATTGTAAGATAGAGATAAGATCGTCTCCGATCTTATCTGGAGTTTCTTTTTAGAAACTTTCCAGTTTTGTAAATCTTGTAAACTATTTATTGAGCGTCTCGCTCTTGTTAATAACATCAATTAATTTACCAATTACTTGCGTAATAATGCTCTCATATTCTACATTGAATACGAAAGCATCATATTCACATTCCCTCTTAAACTGTTCTGCATATCTAATGAAGTCCATTGTGGCAACACTAATTTTTTTGTTCTCCCAACAGGATGGCAGGAACTTCGGCTATGATACCACTGAAATATTCCCCTTACTTTTTTCCCCAAAATTAGACACACAAATCAGCATCAAACCATTGATTAGCGTTAGCTCCAAATGTATATCAGTATGGAAAGTAACTCTAACCAAGAATATTCACCAAAATCTCAATGTGGACGAGGTGATAGCATATGGTCAGAGGATCATTAGGTATAAACTAAACTGAAAGTACAATTCATCTGCTGATGCAGGCATCCATAAGTAGTGGGAATACTCCACTTATTTAGTGGGTGAGATTATTACATTATTAAGGCAGCAAGCCAGCCATTAAATCCTCTCTTCCACTTATTTCGTGGGGGGAAAATAGTCCACACAACCACTTATTTTGTGGGGGAATTTACAAACAAGAAAGATGTTTATTCTAAAACTCAACCACTCAATTTTGGAAGTGTAATCAAGTATAAATTGCAACAATAAAATGAAATAGCCGTTAGTACTCTTAACTAGCTTTACAATGAATAGAAATAGCTGCAAATAAGAGAGATAAGTTTCTAAAATGTTCTTTATCCACACTGGCGGTAAACCATCCAGGGGTTACAATGATGTGAATTAATTACAAGAAAGTGCAGCAAATTAAAGAACTGAAACAGTTCTACTGTTTTTAGTTTTACAATGAAAAATAACTGCAATTTTCAAGTGTTTTTACCATCATTAAAATATACAATTAAAGGATGGTTTCTTTAATGAAAAACCTCTCAAATAATGATGCTAGAAGCCAAAATTAGAAAACTATAACAATCTGATAGATAAATCTGCAATTTGGAAATGTCTATCAGCAATTAGAAAAACCAAACAAATGCTCACAACTTTATCAATATACCTCCAAATTGATTGAAACGAAATGCAATGGCTGTGTAAAGGTAGGCGCCCAATTCACCATACAAATTTTGCATCAAAACTCATTAGATAATTTTTGTTCCAACTCCAAAGCCTTCTACAAATGGTACGGCCTCCAAAGGGGCAATATCTTTAGATAAAAATCTGCACTTCATTAAAAATTTTGGAACTCTCCAAAAGGGGTTGCCAATAGTCAAGGAATTGATAGGACCAACACTCAAAATCAAAACTAAATCACACAAAAAATTGTATATAAAAATCTCCTTCAGCCAAATAATAACCAACAACATGAAAACTTGAAATATTTCACCAAAAGTCCACAATAATGCTCAATATGTACTTCTGGATGAAGCACACTCCCAATAGACCATCTAGGGAACCATAGTTTCAGGGCCGAAGAATGGAGTAAACTTGCTAAGGTTTACCTTAGCCGGATTCTAGATTTCAAACCAGCAGCATAACTTTACAATATTTTCCAAAGATGAGAATGAATGAGCAAGGCCTCAATAAATAAGCTTCAAATGGCAAATGAAACACTCTGAATTCCAAGAAGTCAAATCACTTCAACTTCCAAAAGGGACGCCACTTCAACCTTTCACTTTATTTTGAAATAATAAAATATTATTCATCTTCCCTTTTTGGTGTCCAATTCAAAATGCAACAATAAAGCATTTATTAAATCATTAAATGCTCAACTTGATCCCTTAATGTCCCCTCTTTAAAACAACTTAAAGTTATCACTCCTAGGCATGGGGTACAACTGAAAAACATGAAATTGACTAAGTATAAAACTCAGTCCAAGGAGATAACCAAACCCAATGCCAATACTGAAACTGATGGATTGCCAAAAATAGCATGATGACTTGAGCTGAATTGCCGATAATGCCACTGCGAAAATTAGATTTACTAAAAATAGCCAATGCCAAAAATAGTAAGTTCACCTCAAAACCAACGGAAAGTTGAACTGAGATGGAAGCAAGACTTATTGAAAGTGGAAACCCTAAACTTGCACATTTGAGTAGCCTACGGATTTCTTGAAATAGGCTTAATTGAAATGAAGAGAGTATGGCCAAAATGTGGATATTACAAGGCTTGAGTTGAAGAAAAGTGCCTTCCCACTGCACCCTTACAAACCTCCAACGCATTAAGCATTTTGTCTCAGATTTCATCTGTTGCTAACCTCTCTATACATGAAGTAAGACCTACCATGATGTCTTCTTCTACCATAAATGTATCAAAGAAGTAAATTTTGGGTTTAGGTAGTATGCCAAGGCATGTTTTGGTTGGTGGAGTTGGTTCATCTATCTACAATCAATGGTGCACGAACTTGGTAGTAATAATTGGTTATAGTGGGATTTAGCTATGCATAGGGGTATGAGGATGAGTACAATAATGCGGAAACCATTTTCAATTTTAGTGTATGGGGACATGTAGCTCTAGGGTATTTCTAATAGACACGCCTTAGAAGAAATTTAAAAAGTATACTATTAGAAATACTGAATTAAAGGGAAAGCTTCCTCTGAGTTTCTATCCACCATATTATAATATTTCTTGCAAATCTATGTTGTCAAAAGCTGCAATTTTTTTGTAATCTTGCTGTCTTTTTGTTCCTCATAAAATCTCACTTATGTTTTTTTCACTCTCAAACTTTTCTGTTGTATTTTATGTGTGAATAAAGGAGAGAAGATTTGGGATGAGTCTTTTGACCTTTTAGGGCTTAGGATACTGCATTTTTTTTTGTTATTCTATAGTTACTTGTTAGTTATTGCAGCAGGAAACATCCCATGAGGTTTCATGAAATTTCAAGGAATGCCCTTTTCCTGATTGAAATTCTCTTGCATGTCTTCCCATCTATGAGGTGTGTACCTCTCTCCAAAATGATGTGTACTCTACCCCAAGTTCTGGGTTACCTAGTTCCAGTGACTGAAATGTACTCTTTGTGCACTGTAAAACAATTGCAACAGAAAATTCAATATACTCAAGCATAAACAGAACACTAGGAAAATAAAATACATTTAAAGAATTGCATGTCAAACATGAGATAGAAGCAGCAATTTCATATAATTTAGATGTATGTGGGAAGGTGTTATTGTAGGAGGGTATTCATGATAAAATATTCGATGTTGTATTAAACAGAGGAACGAAAGTTCCTTATATAGATTTACAAGAGATGATGTTTCTAAAAGAAACGATCATAGACTGAAGACAAATTTAGAAACTATCTAAACTAACTAAAGATGACTAAGATGACCATTAATATTACATTATTTAATATATTTAATACCCTCCCTTAATGGTCATTGTTCTAACTACCCACAGAAACAAAAAACGTTCTGTCACAAAAGACGAGCCTGCCACTGACTTTGCCACTTGAGATGAGTCTGCCACTAATTCTCTCAGAAACTGCAGAACTTTTGAAAATAACCAGAACTGATCACAAAACATCCAACTTGATGTTGGGTAACAAAGTTGCCCCTCCTTGTAGCCAAAGACTCCGAAAAAACAACTACCACGATTTTGAGGAAAAATCAGCAAACCATCCAAATTTTTGTAGATGAGCACGACGCTCCAGAACAGACTGCAAGAAACCACGATTTTTGAGGGAAAAATCGTAAAACCCTGAATCTGAAGATTACAAAACATCGTTTTTAAAGAAAAATAGTAAAACCCTTTCATGATTTTTCAAGCAAAAATCAGAAAACCTCACAATTTTTTCAGGAAAAAATATTAAAAAAAACCTCCAAATAATTTTTAAGGAAAAAATTATAAATAATAAATAATTTTTTCTTAAGTGAAAAATTATAAAACCACGAAATGATTTTTTTTTTTTATGGGACGAAAAATTATAAAACCCCATAATCATTTTTATGGAAAAAATTATTAAAACCCCCAAAATAATTTTTTTAGGAGACATGTTATGATACTTTTTTCCCATGGAAGAAAAGTAAAAAAAAGAAAATAGAATAAAAGTAACTAAGTAAATAAGTAAATAAATATAAGAACTAATGTGATAGTTCTTGAAAGAAAATGTAATAAAATAATAATTAGAGTTTTCACGGGATGTAATTATTATATGTAAAAGTGTGTTGGTTGGAACTACCCTTTGTTTGTATAAAAGTGAAACTTAAATATTGATGAAAAAAAGGGAAATAAAGTGGAGCACATTGCGGGATGGGAGTAGGGTTTCAAAGCGGTAGGAGGGTAGGAGAAGAAGGGCACTCCTGTGGTGTGTCCAACCTGGGGTACCGTGTGCACTTTCGGGGCCGGTCTGGCTGGGGCATGGTTTGTGGCATGAGTGGTAGAGCATTGTTAGGGTGGGAACCAGCACTCGTGTAGAGCAGCCAAGTCTGCTTTCCTCCCAGACTACTCACAGACGGAAGAGGCTGAACCAAGGACCATTCCAGCAATAGTTGGGGATTTCTTCTGCACATTTCAAAGATAAGTGTCAATGTTAATAAATTTTCTGAGCAATAAATTTGTTTTAAGCCCTTTGAGTTTTTTTTGAATTATTAATTTATTTACAGCATAATTTAATGTGTTTGAGTGAAATTGTTGATCAATTCATTAAATGCAATTTAATTTCAAAGTCTTTAATTGAGCTTTAAATATTATATTAGATTTTTGTATGAAATTTTATTTATTTTTAATCTTCAGAAATCAATTTAAAACATTGCATTTAAATTTGGGAATTAGTCTCATTTCATTTGGTATCAGAGCCTTTCCGCAAAAAATATAAAATATATATACATATATAAAAATTAAATAATAATAATATCAAATAGATAGATTAGATTTTATAATAGTTCAAATTGATTCTTATATTTTTTTTTTTTTTATCAATTATTTATTATGTTCAAAAGTTAAATAAATAGATAAACTAGATTTTATAATAGTTTAAATTGATTCTTGATTTCTTTATCAATTATGCATTAGATTTAAAAGGTTAAAATATCTAGGTTAAAAAAATATAAGGATATTTACTCTTTTTAAATTAAAATTTTAATAATAAAATTACTCATTTATTTTTAACCTTTCCATTTCTTTATTCACAATTTGTTTCATCATCTAAAATTACTCATTTACTTTTTACTTTTCAATTTCTTTATTCACAATTTGTTTCATGGGATGATTCTTTTAAATTCAAGTTAGTTATAAATTTTCATGGGAAATTAATTTAAAAATAATAAAATAAAATTTCACTCAAACCTATTTTATTTTACATTTATTTGTAGTAACTTATGGTTTTTGAATTTACATCAAACTTCAAATTGGATATTCAAATTGGATATTTAATAATTTTTGTTTTCTTTTTCACCCAATAAATAGTAAATTCATAACTAAATCTTATCATTGCATTTTTACTACTAGATTTAATAAACTGTTTATTTTGGAATTGAGAAAAATAGAAACCTTCCATACTAATTTTCCCTGTCATGTATGGTAGATCTCCAAATAATTAGAAACTATTTATTTGTTTATTTATTTCCTTAATGATTAAAGCTTTCACCTTCTAATTACCATTCATCAATTTTGGGAGAGTTAGTTTGTAATTAAATATTCACTTCCTAGAAAGACAAAACTAATTTTTTGTTTTTTACAACTGAGTTACAGCGACATAGATTTCCTCCATCTTCACGATAGGGATTAAGAAACAAATAATTACTTCACATAAAGAAAATTATAGTAGACTAATAGACTAAAATTGGAATTACATTGTATGGGACTTCCGCGCTAAATTTTTACATATTATATTGGCAGCAAATTTAACCCTCTAAATTGATTCACATTTTGAAACCTTAGTTTCACCCTTTTATCTTTTGAGTTTTCTTTTGCAATTTTAAAAAAAGAAAAGAAAAGAAAAAAAAACAACTTTTAAAACAATCAATATTGATTTAACTCCTTTACATAAATAGATTGACCTGCCACAATGACATCTGAGAGCAACCAAAAAGCTTATGATAATTTGGAGAGGACAAACCAAGTATTAATGCAAGAAGTTGCCACATTAGCTGCCCAAGTACAACAACTTAGGCAAGAAGTACTAGAACAAAAAGGACTAAAAAAATGTAGAACTATCAGAAAGCAAGAAGAGTTCAAAGACAAGTAGGAAAAGAAGCAAAAGTAAATCAAAAAAATCCAAGAAATGACCAATATCATTATAGGAAGACTCAACTTCCACTTCCAGTGATAGCACTTCTCATAGTTTCGAATCTGAATCCTCTGAAGATGATAATAGTAAACAAACACAAAAAGAATTAGACAACTTTGCTTGAAAGATTAAATTACCAGAGTATAGTGGCAATACTAGCACTAGAGAGGAAGCCGAACAATGGCTAACCAAGTTAGAAAGATACTTCAAATTGCAAAGTACTAGTAGTTATAGTAGGACTCGGATTGCCACGTATCAATTTAAAAATAGTGCATTGAATTGGTGGCAAGATATAATTCGATCTCAAAAACTAAAAGCCAACAAAGTGAAATGGTCACAATTTAAACAATTGTTTTCACAAAAATACCTTTCTGATTTCTTCATACAAGAAAAGAGAACTGAGTTCTTTGAATTAAAACAACGAGGCTAATCAGTAAGTGAATACAAACAAGATTTTGAAAGGCTCAATAGATTTGTACCATTCATTGAAGGACATGATCGAGTGGTTCAATTCATAAATGGTTTAAGACATGCATACCAAGCTAATGTGTGGTGTGGTAAACCCACCTCAGTAGATGAAGCAGCCCAAATTGCGGAAAAGTTTGAAACACTTGATCAAATTTCAAGGCAAGCTAGGGAAAAGCGTAAAAGAAAGCATAATGAATTTGGTCAAAAGAAAGTCCATTGTCGATTCACTAGGATGGATAGACCCAACCAAAATAAACCAACACCTCCTGGAATAAAATGTTGGACTTGTGGTGAGAACCATTACCAACGTTGTTGTCCTCACAAACAAGAAGACTATAAACCCAAAAACAAGGGTACCACTACCTATACTCCGCAACCCAACATGAAGATTTATGCAGCCATTGATGCAGGTATGGTGCATTTTCAACCTTCCTTAATTGAAATTAAAGGATTCATACATGGTCATCCCATTATATTTCTTGTTGATTCTGGTAGTAGTCATAATTTTATCTCCCCTAAAGTTGTCTCTAAACTAAAAATTGCATTTAAGTTAATTGAGCCCTTAGCGGTGGAAATGGCAGATGGTAGAATAGTAAAACAAACTAGTATGCTTATTGAAAACTTAGAATTTAAGTTAGAAAACTTTGTAACATGTGATCATTTTCATGTATTGAATCTTGGTAAATATGATACCATTCTAGGTATGAGTTGGTTGGAAAGAAATAATGCCCTCCTTGGTTGTGAAAACCAACAAGTCATCATAAACTCTAACATGGGGACATGTCAAATTTTACAGGGGGAGAATATACCTCTTCACATTAAAACCATTTCAGCTATGCAAATCAAGCGTAGTGTTAGGAAAAATTGTAAGATATTTTGTGCTATGATTTTTCAAACAGGTGATAAATTCAAGGTAGACATCAATATCAAACCCGTAGTGCAAGAATTCAAAGATGTTTTTCCTGAAGATTTAGCTAGTCTACCCCCAAAAAGATCTATAGAACATGCAATTGATTTAGTTCCTGGAGCAGAACCAATCTCTAGAGCTCCCTATCGTCAATCTATCCCTGAATTAACAGAACTAAAAATCCAGTTGACACAATTACTTAAGGAAAAATAAGACCAAGTGTCTCTCCTTGGGGTGCACCAGTATTATTCGTCAAAAAGAAAGATGGCACCATGAGGTTATGTGTAGATTATCGACAACTTAATAAATTAACCATAAAAAATAAGTATCCCTTACCTCGAATTGATGATCTCCTAGATCAATTACATGGTGCTAAATGTTTTTCCAAAATTAATTTACGATCAGGATACCATCAAATTCGTATTAAAGAATCTGACATTTCCAAAACTGCCTTTCAAACACGATATGGTCATTATGAATTTGTAGTTATGCCTTTTGGTTTAACCAACGCACCTGCAACTTTTATGACCTTAATGCATGATATCTTTCGCCCATTTTTGGATGTGTTTGTAATCATTTTCCTAGATGATATCTTAATATACTCAAAAAATGAAAAATAACATGAAAAACATCTCAAAATGGTACTAGAAACCTTGCAAAAGAATAAGTTATATGCCAAACTTAGCAAGTGTGAATTCTTCAAATCAGAAGTATCTTACTTAGGACATGTTATTTCTGAAAAAGGTATTTCACCCCACCCTACTAAAATTAAGGCAATTCAAGATTGGCCTATCCCAAAGGATGCGCATGAAGTTAAAAGTTTCCTAGGATTATCTGGGTTTTATCGTCATTTTGTTAAGAATTATTCCAAGATAGCTTCACCTTTGACCGATCTAACAAAGAAAGAAAAAAGCTATAATTGGACTCCAGAATGTGATAAAGCTTTCCACACACTAAAGACTTTATTAACATCTGCACCTATCCTTTGTATTCCTAATTTTAGTAAGCCTTTTGTTGTGATCATTGATGCATGCGGCACAGGTATCGGCGGTGTTCTAATGCAAGATAACCAAGTGGTGTGTTATGAATCTAGAAAGTTGTTACCTACTGAAAGAAATTATCCAATCCATGATCTTGAATTACTAGGCATTGTCCATGCTTTAAAGGTTTGGCGCCATTATTTATTAGGGAATAAGTTTATATTAAAAACTAACCATCGTAGTCTCCAACACATCTTTACTCAACCTCACCTTAATATGAGACAAAGAAGATGGATGGAACTCTTAACTGAATATGATTTCACCATCCAATATGTTCCTGGAAAAGAAAATGTAGTGGCAGATGCCTTAAGTCGAAGACGATTATGTGTTAATGCCTTGACCCTTGAGAGAAGCCAATTTGAACAAGATATAAAATCCAAGTTACCTATTGATGACTACTTTCAATCCATTTATGAAGGCCTCCAAAACCCCTCCTCTAATGTCCATTTGAAAGATCGATTAGAATCTTATTTGTTGAGTAGCAATGGTCTCCTTTATTACAAAGGAAGGTTGTGCATTCCTAATATACCTAACCTTAAATCTCAAATACTGAAAGACTCTCATGATATCCTAATAGCCGGACACCCTGGATTCCAGAAAACCTATCTCTCAATCAAAAGAAACTAGTTTTGGCCTCAAATGAAGACTGAAATTCGTACTTATGTTCAACAATGTTTAACTTGTCAAAAGGTAAAAGCGGAACAATGTAAAACTCCAGGCCTCTTGCAACCCTTGTCTATTCCGACTTGGAAATGGGAGTCAATTAGTATGGACTTCATTACTGGATTACCTCGAACACGTAAAGGACATGACTTTTTGTAGTGGTGGATAGATTAACCAAGATGGCACATTTCATACCTATCAAAGTAAAATCCTCTGCTTCTGATATTGCCCACATTTTTATCAAAGAAATTGTTAGGTTACATGGTATTCCAAAGAACATTATTTCAGATCGAGATCCTAGGTTTACCTCCTCCTTTTGGAAATCTCTATTTCTAGAACTTGGGACTCATTTAAATTTTAGTACTGCCTATCATCCCGAGTCTGATGGCCAAATAGAAAGGGTTAATAGAATCTTAGAAGACATGTTGCGAATGTATACCATGGATAAACCTGGGTCATGGGAAGACTATTTACACTTGGTAGAGTTTGCATACAATCAAGGATATCATTCCACCATTAAGATGTCACCTTTTGAAGCTGTCTATGGCCGAAATTGTAATACACCCATTTCATGGTCTGATCCTGTCCATAAAGTTTGGTATGAGAATGAAAACTTGTTAGAGATGGAAGCCATTATTAATAAAGCCAAACAAAATATGAAGGCTGCCCAAGATAGGTATAAAAGTTGGGCAGATTCGAAGAGGTCTACTCGAGATTTTGAGGTTGGTGAACATGTTTTTTCTTAGGGTCAAACCAAAAAGGAGTTCGTTAAAACTGGGTAAATATTCTAAGATAGCTCCTCATTTTTGTGGACCTTTTGAAATTTTAGAAATATTAGGGGATGTTGCTTATAAACTTGCTTTACCCCCTCAATTGCAGATCCATAATGTATTTCACGTAAGTTTACTTAAGAAATATATATACAATGCAAATCATGTTATTGATTGGAAAACTATTTCTATTGAACCTTCTTGTGAATTTAAGGTTGAACTAGAACAAATAATTGAAAAAAGATCTAGAATATTGAGAAATAAAGTTATACATGAAGTAAAAATTAAATGGAGTCATTGTGATAATGATAGTGCTACTTGGGAAAATGTTGATTTTATTAAAGACCAATATCCTCGTTTGTTTAACTAAAGGCTATTTTATTCATGTGTATGTGTGATGCAGAAAATCATCAAGCTACTGAGGGCAGTAGGTAAACAATAGGGGGAGAATTGTTATGATACTTTTTTCCCGTGGAAGAAAAGTAAAAAAAAGAAAATAGAATAAAAGTAACTAAGTAAATAAGTAAATAAATATAAGAACTAATGTGATAGTTCCTGAAAGAAAATGTAATAAAATAATAATTAGAGTTTTCACGTGATGTAATTATTATATGTAAAAGGGTGTGTTGGTTGGAACTACCCTTTGTGTTGTATAAAACCCGCGAAAACTAAATTATTGATGACATGAAAAAAAGAGGAAAATAAAGTGGAGCACATTGTGGGAATAGGGTTTCAAGGTTAGCAGGCTGTGAGTAGGACAGAGAAGGGGCACTCCTACAGTGGGTGTCCAACCTGGGGTACAAGTGCGTGCACTCAGGACGGTCCTGGCTAGGGCATGGTTTTGTGGCATGAGTGTTGAGCATTGTTCCGGTAGAACCAGCACTCGTGTAGAGCAGCCAAGTCTGCTTTCCTCCCAGACTACTCACAGACGGAAGAGGCTAAACCAAGGACCATTCCAGCAATAGTTGGGGATTTCTTCTGCACATTTCAAAGATAAGTGTCAATGTTAATAAATTTTCTGAGCAATAAATTCGTTTTAAGCCCTTTGAGTTTTTTTTGAATTATTAATTTATTTACAGCATAAATTAATGTGTTTTGAGTGAAATTGTTGATCAATTCATTAAATGCAATTTAATTTCAAAGTCTTTAATTGAGCTTTAAATATTATATTAGATTTTTTTATGAAATTTTATTTATTTTTAGTCTTCAGAAATCAATTTAAAACATTGCATTTAAATTTGGGAATTAGTCTCATTTCAAGACAAAAATTATAAAACCCCTCAAAATATTGATGCACAGCAAACGAAACCGGTACAGACCCTTGATTGAAAAAATACCAAAGGGTTTTAAACCCTAGTTGCAAAAAGACACGAGTTGTAGAAATTCCCATCACGAGCAGAAAAGCCTGAACACAAGCAAGATATCACTCAGAAAGATGGCCACGATTTTCACCAAAATTGTGAGAACATGGAACGGCCTAGTCACAAACAAAACCTCAATCCACGAACTAGAAACACAACCCGTCGCGCGGCCTGAAGAATGAAACCTGCGATAAAAAAAACGTTGCGGAAATAACAGAGGAAGACTGCGCGAAAGAGAAAAGACGTGAATCATTCACAGTGGGAGATGTAGCGAGATTCAAACTCGACGGAAATACAGGAGAAAAGCCGTCGCAGGCAGCAATCAAACCCCTATCGCAGGAAACAAAAACACCGGCCTAGAAAGAAGAAAACCAACGCAAAAAAAAAAACCTCTAACACAGGCACGAAATAAAATCATGGGCTCAAATGAACCAAACGCACACACAGAAACCCTTCTCGCAAAAGAAAACAAAAAACAAATTTCTGGAAAAAAATTCCAGATAAAAGGCTACGAATTTTTTTTATTAAAAAATTCGCCAAATTTTGAAGAACCCCATCGGCTCTGATACCATGATAAAATATTCGATGTTGTATTAAACAGAGGAACGAAAGTTCCTTATATAGATTTACAAGAGACAACGACAAAGTTTCTAAAAGAAACGATCGTAGACTGAAGACAAATTTAGAAACTATCTAAACTAACTAAAGACAACTAAGATGACCATTAATATTACATTATTTAATATATTTAATAATTCATAGACAGTTCTGTTGTGAATGCCTTATTTCTTATTGTTTCTATCACAGTAATAATTATCTTGTGAGTGAAGTATTAATGTTCGTATGTTACTTTTTAGTAATTTTACTTTTTTCCTTTTCTTTTTTTCTTGCAGTCACTTGTCAGGTTTTTGGAATCCTCATTCACTGGAAGCATTGTTCGACACTCACTAATACTTTTTAATGATTTTCTGGTTTCAACAACTCTTCCTTCGGTATGTTAATGCTTTTCAATTTGCCTTCTCTTTCCCTTGAGTGTTAAATTTAACTTCAATTTTACATTTATGACAGAATGCAGGGCATGTGTTATTAAGTGTGAAATGTGATGATATTTGAGTGATT
>VDFB02171415.1:0-10085 GCA_007258455.2 Sequoia sempervirens
TTCATCAACAATAGTTTATTTTCGTTTGCAAAGATGGCCCCATGATGGCAAAGAGGTGCAGGAGGTAAGTATTGTTTGCTATTTGTTTTGAATTTCTTAGTTTCAAGTTCATTTTGTTTGTTTTAGGTTAGATTTGATTGTTTTTTTTTAAATTGTAGGAGATGCAAATAATCCTACAAATCCTAAAAATCGTCAACAAGAAGAACAAGCAAATCCTCCTCAAAAAAATCCTCAACAAAATCAACCTCCCCCACCAATCACTCAAGACCCTCCTGGCACTCAACAAAATTTGAGGAGTGAAATTGAAAACAACAAAAAACAAATTGAGGATCTTATCAGTAGGTTGAGTGGTCCAAATGCTTCAACTACAGAAAGAATGACACTAGAAAATTCAATAAAAGAGATGTTAAAAAATGTAGATTCAATAACCCAACAAATAATGAGATGGCAAGATAGGAGGTAGACAACTATGGCATATTATGCAGATAAACTATCATATAAACAAGTAAAATATTTAAAAATTACTAAACGTGATTTGTGCTCTTTATTCACTAACCCTAGAACAAATCAAAATATTAGCCTCAATGCAAAGAGGTTTCCTATTCATTGGTTGCACCACCAAGAGATTAGGAACCATTTTTATGATAGGTGGTACTTGGTCTTTGATTACCCACCGTGCAACAATTGTGAAGTCCCCCAATATTTTCTTAGGAAACTATACAATGAGTTTGTATTGAACCAAATCCCTAATTATTTTGATATGAGGGAGTTCCGGGGGAGAGGTGGGGGCTCGGCTCAGGATAGGCCTAGTGCACAACCGGATCCTACGCGGCAAGGGAGACGACCTCTCGCTAGGCCGCCTCGTGAGCACATTGTTATGCCTGCTGTTGCGAAGGAGAGTGCCGACATAGAGACATTGTAGGCGATCAACACTTTGACCCGGAGTGTCATCCATCATACTAGCCCTATTGTATAGTGCCATCAAGGGGAGTCTTTGGGTGGTGGCCTTCGAACCCATGTGTGTCAATCTTGCGGGGTGACTTGTTCATATAACCCCATTGGCACTCAAGAGGATGCTACACAGGATCTGTATGCTGCCATGCAGGACCCATATGCTGCTACGTAGGATCCGTATGCTGCTACACAAGATCCGTATGTTGCTACGGGGATGGAGAGGATGACTGAAATTTTTCATCATGCATATGGCATTGATAGTTGGGTAAAAGTCAGCATGTTCATTGAATTTAATTTATTAAATTTCGATTCTAAAATGCATGACTAACTAATTTAGTTTTATTATTTTAATAAAATTGCAGGGTCAAAGTGTTGAGACTAGATACACCGGTCCTCCACCTACTTATTTTTGCAAGTACACCTATTAGTGGGGTATGTAACTAGTAAACAATTATAAATTTATTACATGTTAATAGCATTGTTTTACGAAAGGTATTTTAATACATGTGATTTTGGATGTTGAATAGGCTAATATTGGCGGTTTCAAGCAAACACCTCCTAGTGCCAATGGATTCACTCAAACGTACACAGAGGTAATAGAATAAAGAGAACTTAACTAATGAATTCTACTTAATAGATTTGTGTATTTTATATTCATATTGTTGGTTACGTTGCATTACACATCATTCAAACTCAAAGCATTACTTCAAATTCCATAACTAATAACTAGATGTTGATAGATGACAAAATTTCAACTGTACAATATAGTTGTTTAGAAAGTCAACATAAGTAGCACGATGCAATTACTTCACATGGAGGCATGTGCTTGCAAAGGTGCACTAGTACAAAAAACTATGAATGCTTGGAAAAAATCTATGAAACCATAATAGCAAGCAATAACATAGACAAGGTAGTTAGTGATGTAGAGCATCATATCAAAACACTCAATCATCATGGTACATCTAATTCAGAGCATCCAACAAACACCATCAACATCATTTCTTCAAGGGATTTCAATCCCAAATAGAATCAGGAGAAGATCAAATATAATTTCATCAGAAATCTACTTTTCATTCAACCAAAATCTACTCAAATTCTCTTAGGCATTCCATAGGCCATCATTCATCATTCCACTAATTAGTATTCCAATCGACTCATTCAAAGCAAATACTAGATATTAAAGAAAACTTTGACTTAATCAATTAGATTCATATCATTCTCAACCACCATAAAAACAACATAAACCTAATTATTGACACTTGAACAATTCATCCTTTCATTTATTCACCAAGGCAACAAATCAACTAAACCATACCTCACTATTATCAGTCCATTATCAAGCACTGTACTCACCATATTTTGACTGCAGTAGTCTATTTACAGGTTACAAACTCATGCTCCAAAAGAATCTTGATTATCATCTTGTGGTTAATCACCAATTTGCTCAAAAGGCTTCATAATACTCACCCATCCAACCATCAAAGTCACCAAACCTGTCTTATACACCTTAACCAAATTTAGTAACATCAATCATATCATTAGTTTGATAGTAACCAAGCACTCAATATCATCCTTTCCACTGTTTAAACAAACATCTTTGTTTTGATCAGACAACATCATATTCCTCTAGTAGGTCTATCAACCATTGAATCGGGTAGTTACATTCCTATCTCAAAGATTATTAAAAAAATCAATGCACATTTAGAAACACTTTCCAGCACATCACAACATATCAAAGTTCTTAGATGTTTGACATAAAGAAAATCATTAGATTTCAGACTGTCCTCTGAAGAAAGGCTAGTAGATTAGGCCTGTTTTACAAAGGAGACCCCTTCAAAACCATTCCAAATCACTCAAAACCTCAAAAAAGTCTTCAAGCATGTCTTATAACTCAATATTTCACCATTTATAGGGATTGAAAACCATGAAAATGTTATGATCCAATAAACCCTCGTTTATAGGGTGTAAAAGCACAAATCAAGGAGGGTTTTGTGAAAAATACTCTTGCAAACCTCTATTTCTCTGGCCACCACCTGGAACATGATTTTTTATGTCTTCCAAGACCTTCTACATCATTTCCAAGCCTCTACACTCTTTATTTATTCATGACCCATGACTGTAGCATCACTTTGTGTAGGAAAATCCTCTATTTTCTAGTGTAGCAGCAACTCCGCCATGGTATTCTTGCTTTTCCCTACGCTTACAATCATCAAAACATGAAAAACATCCTAACATTAACCTACTCCACCAATTTACTTGACCTACATTGGTGGAGTAGTGAAGAAAAACCCTATTGGATTCTCAAACTTGCTTCTAAAAGGACTCTATTGGGCACTGAAAACTGCCTCTTATTCTTTTGTTTCCTAAAACTAACCAAGTCTGACTCTTGAAATTGGAAACTAATTCCTCTTTACATGTATTCACACTATGATTTAACTTTGGGTGTTCCTAAATTACCAACACAAGAAAACAAAACAATCCAGAGTAATGCTACAAACTCAAAGACATGGAATTTTTATTTCAAATTCTAATTACAAGAACACAAACTTCTTTTTCTCACCTTTACATGACTTTTAAAGATATTTTATTTTCCATAACTATCTTTCCATCAGTTGAAACTACCCCTTTTAACCCTTAATATTCCTGATTTCCTTGTTTTTGTCAATTTAACAACTTTTAGCAATAGTACATTATTGCATTGTTTGCATTTTCCCACTTTGACCACCTAGAACTTACCCATAACCTTAAATACATTCAAATAAGACCTCATATGACCTTGAACATGATTTACATCTTTTTTCCATGGCCTTTTGTGATTGACTGAATACAAATTTGAACACTCATCCCTTTTGCAAAATTGAAAAGTATTTGATGACCTAGGTGCTCTTGGACCAACATTTGACCCAATTGAATCAGGAGAAGATCAAATTGAATAAGCAACTAAAATTTCTCTCTTTTCATCAAAAATCACATTGTTTCATTTGCAAACTAGAAGGCAACAACAAGCCAACTCATTTCAATACTTCTTATCATCCTCAAGCTTCAAACATCTTATTTATCAACAAAAATGATTGATCCGTGCATAAGAAACCTAATTAGAGTCACTAAACAATCCACTCTTTCATCATTCACCAAGGCACCCTTCCACTCAATTTGCTTTACCTAGGAAAAATAACCAAAAACCAATCTTTCATGTTACAACCTATATCCATCAGATCCTAACACACCTTTGTCATCATCAATTTATATGAATTCAAAGCAAAAACCTAATAAAGAGCTTTGAATCTTTCAATTCCTTGAACAACTCACCAAATTTTCACTTTTACCAACTAGTGCCTCAAGACCAAGATACTACAATCAACCATTTACACCTCAATCATGTCATCTAACTTCCAAGACATTACTCACATCATGTTTATTGACTAAGCTTATTCTATGCACAAATCAAGCCCTACAAAGGAGGGTTTATTGCATAAGGTACTTACAAACCTTAAATACTCCTACCACCACCACAAACACCATGGAAATAGCCTACATAAGCTTTAGAAATGATGCAGAGTTACAAGGAAGGAAAACTCACAATCACAAATGGAAAAGTCACTCCATTGAATGCTTCTCTCAAATACTCTCATGAGTCCTAAACTCCACTATTCTTTAAGAGATCAAACCCACACGTGTTCACAACTTAGACCACTCACAAAGCTTGAAAACATTTGGATCATGTCCCATTAAGTCAAAACAAGGTTTAACAACCCTCTAGCATTTAGGTTTCAACAAACACCCATCACTATGGTGACTTAGACCTCACTCTCTCTTAAGGCTTGCAGCCCTTGCCCGATAGGACAATCAGAATAAAAAACACAAGGAAAACTATTAAGACACCAAACTTATGGATTCAAACCCCTAAGATGGACCCAGGCTACAAGGTTCGAAAACCCTTCCTCTTGACTGTCAAAACATCACTCACAATGGCCCTTTCTACCGCTGCTCCAAAAGACCTAATTCACAGACCTACACCTAGGTCTTGACTATCTAGGCTCTCCCCTTCACCCCAAAGCCCAAATTAAAACTCCTACAGGTTCTCCACACCTGTTTCCACCATTCCTAAGTGCCCCTCAAATAGATTCTTCAAAATCAAGAAAAAACTCATTTTTTTTGTTTGTCAATTATGCTTGCCACATAGAGATGTCAAGCCAAAATTCATGCACAACTTCCAACAATGAGCCTTCTATTCTCCAAAACATTGAGGAAATGATAGTATAGCCTTATATCTTCCATCCCACTGAGATTTAGCAATTTTACAACGTGGGAATGGAAGAAATATACATTTTTCACCCAAAACCCTGATTTTAAGGGTTTTCAGACCACCCGATAGAGAAATTGGAATATCTCCCTTGATACTCAATTAAATCTCACCACTCCAATTCCAAAGGAAATATTATTCAATTACCTATCCAACCATTATGGGCTTGGAGCATGAAAGTGAACATATAGTCTGTACCAAGTATAGGATCAACAAATTCTTCACAAAAACATAGGAAAAACAACAAACTTCTTATTGAAACTTCTTCAAAACATCAACATCAACCCTGCCTCGACCAAGAGAGGCATATTTGAAGTCTTAAAGACTCCTTCAAACTTCTTGCAACCGTCTTTTGAAAAGAGAGACGTTGGAAAACAACTAATATCATGCTTTGACTTCTAATTGCCTAGTTAAGGCAATGTGAGCAACTTCTACCAACTCGACCACAAAGAGCCTTCCAAAATGTGTCAAAGACATTTAAAACCTTGTCAAAAAGTAAGGTAACTCCCATCAGGTGTCTAGATACAACAAGGCATCATTTTTCCTTATTTTTCCAAGATGCACTAGACTTACAACGAAGGATGGAGACCTTGTTGTGGCTGTGCGCAGCCGCCCACGGGCATCCAAACCCAACGTCCGGTATGACCCATTTTGGCGCGCCACTGTCGGTCCGCGCGATATTTATTCCCATCCGGCGTTCCGCGAGCGCCATGCCGGCTACCACCAGGTCCCTTGACCGGCGAAGCGCTCCCATCCCCATGAAGCATGATCCTGTCCTAGGAGTCCCAAACGCATGGAAGGATTCCACAGACCACTATCATTCTGAGATCCTGCACCATCCTCCTTCCTTCTGTCTCATCTTATGAGTTCCCTTGTCCTTCATCCTGTCTGAAAATTGAAAGGACATTCAAGAGTTTGTCAAAGGTGTTCCTTCACCTATCCCAGATCCTCCATTTGTTCTGTAGGTCCATCCATCACCTGACAGTCCTGCTGTCAGAAAGTGATGCTGCCCAAGGATAGGAGAGGATCACACCCTGAGGCCTTGTCGGCTGTCCATTTCTGCCTCAAACCCTGCACCCACCCCTGTCCCTGCCTCCATCTTGAGGTCCAGGCACTCCCAAGCCCCTCCCACACCAAGTCCCAACCCTAAATCTCCTCCCAACATGCCTTTTCCTTATACTTCTGAACATTCTTTTGAAGGGTTTCCTTCACTTGTTGATGAATATCCCTGATTGTAATAGAAAAGTCCTCACCTTGAGCACTTCTCTTAGCAACTCCTTGTAGATCTCTTAGATCATAGACCCCTCTAGGGTGCATGCCATAGACTACTTCAAAAGGGATTCTACCAATGCTCCTATTCATGGAGTCATTATATGCAAATTCATCCTGAGGTAAAATTAGATCCCAAGCTTGTCCATGCTCCTTGGTAAGGCATCTTAAGAGATTTCCCAATATCTATTAACTAGTTCAGTTTTTCCATCTGTTTGTGGATGGTATGTTGAACTAAAGGATAGATTTTTTCCTTGAGTTTCTTCCACAAGGTCCTCCAAAAGTGACCAATGAATTTAGAATCCCTGTCAGAAACAATGCTTAAAGGCAGTCCATGTATCCTAACAACCTCCTTAAAGAAGAGACTTGCTATATGAAATGCATCATTGGTGCATTTGCAAGGAAGAAAATGTGCCATCTTACTAAATATATCAACTACCACAAAGATACTATGAAAACCTCTTTGGGTTCTAGGCAACCCCAAGAAAAAGTCCATACTTACACACTCCCAAGGCCTATTGGGAATGGGCAGTGGTTGATAGAGTCTTGCATTTGATGAAGTTCCCTTTTCCCTTTGACATATTGTGCAGCCTTCCACATACCTTCTCACATCCACCTGCAACTTTGGCCAATAGTAAAATCTCCTAACTTTTTCCAAGGTCTTGTCAAGGCCAAATTGACCTCCAAGACTCCCACTATGTTTCTCCTTTATGATATGCTCCCTCATTGAGCATTTACGCACACACAATTGGCTTCCTTTGAAGAGAAAACCATTATGGAATAAAAAGTTAGAGAATTCACCATGAAAAGAATTCAAATGCTACTCACAAACATTGTATACCTCCTTGAAATCTGAATCTTCATGATACATATCCTTCAATGCTTCGACCCCCATGCTTTGGAGTTGTATCTCTTGCACTACAAGTTCCCTTCTACTGAGAGCATCTGCCACCTTATTTTCTTGGCCCTTCTTATGCTTTATTGTGAAAGTATAGGCTTGCAAAGACTCTACCCACTTCATGTACCTGACTGAGTTTGTCCTCTGCATTCAAAAAACTCAAGGCATGATTATCAGTATAAACAACAAATTCTTTAGGTAACAAGTAGTGCCTCCACTTTTTGAGGGCTTGGACCATAGCATACAATTCCAAATCATAGGAAGGATACTTCCTCTTTGCTTCATTCAACATCTCACTGTAAAATGCAATTGGTCTGCCTTCTTGGCTCAAAACAGCCCCTATAGCTTGATTGCTAGCATCACACTTGATGGTAAAAACTTTATCAAAATCAGGGAGCACAAGTATAGGTTGTTGTTTCACTCTCATTTTAAGATATTCAAACCCTTTATCAGCCTCATTGGTCCAAGAAAACTTACCTTTGTTACCTCCTTTGATGGTGTCCAAGATTGGTGCACAAACTTGGCTAAAGTTCTTGATGAACTTTCTATAAAAGCTTGCAATTCCATGGAAGCTTCTCACATCTCCCATGGATTTTGGTGTTGGCCAAGTAAGAATAGCATCCACCTTTGAAGGAACCATCTTCAAACTTCACTTGGAGATGAAAAAACCAAGGTAGACTAGTTCTTCCTTCATGAATTCACACTTTTCCATGTTGATCAACAGCTTCTCCTCTTGTAACCTCCTTAGTACCATGTCAAGGTGCTTCAAATGTTCTTCTTTAGACTTGCTAAACACAAGGATGTCATCTAAATAAACTACAACAAAATTTCCAATGAAAGGTCTCAATACCTCATTCATAAGGCACATAAATGTACTAGGGGGATTTGATAACCCAAAGGGCATCACCAACCACTCATAGAGCCCTTCATTAGTCTTAAAAGCTATCTTCCATTCATCCCCCTCTCTGATCCTTATCTGATGGTACCCGCTCTTTAGATCAATCTTGAAAAGTAAGATGCTCCTGATAGACGATCCATGAGGTCCTCCATTCTTGGCATCGAGAACCTATATCTGATTGTGATCCTATTAATGGCTCTTGAATCAATGCAAAGCCTCCAATTCCCATCCTTCCTTGGTGCTAGGACATTAGGAACAACACATGGGCTCAAACTCTTCCTCTCTAGCCCTTTATCCATCAAATCTTGCACTTGTCTTGCAATCTCGTCATTTTAAGCAGGTGTCATCTTGTATGCAGCCTTATTGGGCAATGTAGCCCCTGGAATCAGATCAATATGGTGGCTTATATCCCTAATGGGAGGTAGGTAACTAGGTAATTCATTCACCGTTATGTCCTTGTACCTTTCCAACAACTCTTGGACTTCCTTTGGTGCATCTTCCTTCTTCTTTGTGGGCAGATTTGCTTCACTTTTTGGCTTCATAATCAGGAAGAATCCTCTTCCTCCTCCTTCCTTCAAGGTCTTCATGAACTCCTTCTCACCCACCATCAAAACACTAGTCTCTTCATGCTTTGCCTTGTCTTCTTCTAGGAGAGGTGAAAGGTTGTAAGTCTTCCCATCCTTCACAATGGAGTATGTGTTCTTCTCCCCATCATGCTTGGTCTTCCTATCAAAACTAGAGACTACCAAAATATATGGTTTAATACTTGTACTCAAAATTTTGTTTATTGAATTTCCTTACATTATAAAGTCTGTGGCATTGGATAAATATTGTAACTTTTTTGTGATTGAATAATTTTTGTTTTATTTTCGGATGTTGGTTTGTGGAAACACCTCAAATGTTACAAAGGCAATGGATATGGCTGTCGAGTGTTTCATCTGCCCTGATCTCCATGGCTCACGATAGAGGTATGAGGCAAATTACCAGAATTCGAGAATTTACATTCATTGTTATAAAATGTTAGTTCTAGTGAAAAATAAAACCATTATTGATTCATAGTTTAATTCCCATTTGGATGGTTTATACAGGGCTTGAGCACACCTCAACATCGACGTACAAATATTTCCATCATGGAAAGTGATCGTGAGATGGCCATAAGTGATTATTTTGTTAAATATATCATTTTTTATAATGTAATTTCTATATATATATATTGAAATATTAACACTTATTTAATAACGATTCAAAACTTCACCCAGACTATTTGTGGGAGGACTAGCAGGGGAGCACTCCATAGAGCACAAGCAGTAATGGTGACAGATTACCATCCAGATCGCAAACAAAGGAAAGAATTTATTTCCGAGGAGCCTTTGTTGTATGCACAAACATGGCAATTTTGTACATATCTTGTATTGGATGTTGAGACATTGTATGCCTATATGGCATTCTCACTTAAACCTATATATTTGTATTATATTTTTATACTTATATCAACACTATATTGAGTGTATGGCCATGCATGGCTATTTGGTTAATACAAATCTTTATTATTGATGGTGTCCATAGTTGCTCTTTTTGACAATGTCAAAAGCATGTCTGCATACAGATTAGGAAAAAGACTTTTCCTCTTAGATTAGCAATGCATGGAAGTTTCAATATGTGTTTATACCATAGCAGCAAAAATATTTTGGGGAAAAAATCAGCAAACCAAAAGTATAAGATTTTTTGAAAAAATTAGGAACAAGTCTAGAAAAAATTAAAAA
>VDFB02171417.1:0-29730 GCA_007258455.2 Sequoia sempervirens
GGTGTATTAGTACTAGTGCACTTAAAAAGGAAATTTTTTAGAGTTTTAGACTTTTCTTTGACTCCATCATTCTTTCAGGCACTTTACTATTTGATTTCAATTTGTCCATCTTTGTTCATGCCTTCAAATTCCTAGGTCATATAGTGAATTTTCATAATGCATTCAATTTATTCTTTAAGAATGGTTTTAAAGGTGAACCCCCATCCAATCACACAAAGGAACCCTTAGCTCATTCCTCAATCAATTCAATTGGTTGAGGAATCTAGGTTCCTAATGAACTAAAGTACAAAATAGGTCCAAGTTCCATCTCCCAAAAGGTGGAACCCTATTTTTGTTGGTTCAATTGCAACTGCAATTGCCATGGTAGACATGAATAAAAAATATGGAACCATAGACAAGGCACATGAATTGTTTGGTGGAATTCCCCAAATAAACGTGGTCTCATGGGGTGTCATGATTTACAACATATACACAAAATAGATTTGTTGAAAAAGGCTTCAGAAAATTTCAAGAAAAAGCAATTGGTAGGTGTATAGACAAACCCCATGCCAACGTCCTCCAAGTTGGTGCCAAAATGAGAGCTTTGGGACAAGGTATGGAAATCCATCTAAGCATAATGGAAGGGGGATATTTTATGTTGCAGTTGCATAGATAAGTATGCAAGATGTGGATGCATATACTGGACATGTTAATTGTTTGATAGAATGTTTCAAAGAAATGTAATCTTAGGAACAACCATGATTATAGGAAATGCACGAAATATATTCATTTAAAAGGCCTAAGAAAATTTCAAGCAAGGAAATCTATGGGTGTAAAGCCAAACTCTGTAACCTTTTCCAATGTCCACTCTGCCTGCACCAACATCACAACTTGAAATAGGTTTTGTATATTTATCCTAGTTGAAGAGAGACCTTATTTAAAGATGGTATCTCTGTCTCTACCCTATAGACATGGACTCTAATGGGGAAGTGTATCCAAGTAACTTGATCTAGGGAATCAGCTAGTGAAAAGACAAATTGCTAAAAATTTATCCCTGCATAAATGCACTCACCCCACTGTTGGCCGCATAGTTTCTATTGCACCAAGAGATTTCCATGTTAATTCCAAATACAACTACCAGAGTTAAAAGATCCATGGGACGTGGTTAGTCCATGTCATGGATCTCGAGGGGAGCACTAACCATTTTCCAACAATCTCCCCCTTAGCACAAGCTGAGGGGATTCAAACCCAACACCTTTGGGTGTAATACCAATTGTTGGCCCTATAGTTTTTGTTGCACCAAAATATCAACCTATTAATTCCCAATACAACTACCAGAGTTAACGGATCCATAGGATGCATTTATTCCATTTCACGAATCTTGAGGGGAGTGCTAACCATTTTCCAACACCCACCCCATAATTTCAACCAGCCACCTCCTCTTAAATGAATCCTCATCTCCAATAATGTGTCACTGGACCCCTCATCCAAGTATCTGCCATCCCTCATTAACACTATCATCCCCCTACACACTACATACTCACACCTTATCCTCCCCCCATATGCTTGCTTTGAATGATAGTCTTTTTGAATTGTATGTAAGAAAGACCTATCTTCCTTTTATCATTCTCTTGCAAATGGGATACCATGTGCCTTAATGGCGGAGACACCTATCTCTTGACCAACTACCTACCCGCACCCTCTACAATTACAGCATAGACTTTTAATGAGGTGAGAAATTAAATTTAGGTAAAATAGTGGCACCAAATAACATCTAATTCATTTCCTCCAACCACTTAATCAAACCATTAGTTGGAAAAGAAGAATCGTATAATGGTATTACTAAGTATTGCGATCAACATAAACAAGAGATGGCAAAAGGAATGTCAATTTAATTTAGCATATTAATAGTTGGGTCTGAAGTGTAGTTATATCAGCAATTCCTAATGACTGAATTTCCCTTCTTAACTTCCTTTTCAAAGCTAAAATAGATTGCAATGATCCAAAACACAATATGCAATAAATACCAGAAGGTGACAAGTTCTAATACGACGTAAATAGCTACAAACACAATCAACTAGTAAGTTGCAGACCTAATGTAACAAGATAGAGATTTTCAAAATGTTTCCTAATCGACTTTATATCCTCTACAAAAATTCATGTTTCACTTCCCACATAGTGGACATAATGTTTACATGAGGCAACAAGCATATGGGGGTCCAAAACCCTTATTACACAAGGCCCTTCTCTTCATACATTCCCACTCCCTTCCATTCACATGGCCATAATTTATTTAAGTAAATAATATTGACATCACTAATTATATTGTGCACCTACAAGGAATTATCACTTTATAGTTATACTCTTGATGCCCTACTATCAAGAAAATACACATTGATCTTTAGTACCTATTTGCATCAAAATTAGTGAAAGACTCCAAAGAAGGTACACACTACCTTTAGGTCCTATTAAGAGGAAACTAATTTCAAAATATTGATCTTTATAAGAATCCATATTCAAAACACTAGGATGAAGTCCACAAAGATTCCTTAAGAAAATATTAGCAAAGCATCCTATGCAACTATGACTAGTTAGTCTTGCAAAGAATTATTATCAAGTATGTGGAAGATGTAAGTAATAATAAAATCCCTTTCTATTGCTCTTAAAAATAGGCAACTAAGCATTTACAAATTGTTTTCCCCAATCATATGGATAATTTTGAGGCATATGCTATCAAATACAATATTAACTATTAACAACTTGATAACCATTAAGATAACTAAGATTAAAACTAAAATTAAAATAACTCACTGATTATTCCAAAGGACACTTAAAATCATCCACATAACAACTTACTAACTATTCAAAATTATAATTAGGATTATCAACAACAATAAAGTCTGAGAACCTTTTAAATGATAAAAGTATTATCAAAATGATAGTGACTTTCCAAAATCATTGAATATTTTAAATTACATATAAAGAAACAATAAATCATCATCCTAATAAATATCACATAATTAACAATTATGTGTAAATAAACATCAAACGGAATAATAACTTTTTGATGCAAATTCAATAACTAAGTGTATCAAATTATTAACCCAACCAAAATTAAAACAATTACCAAACATTAATTATCACCAATAAAACAACATGCATAGACATTTTAATTGCACTTAACTTGACCATTATTATCTTAATGGCATTCACCTGTTCTAAATAATAGAGTGCATATATTTAGAATTAATGTGGCCTCACAAAAATAACATTTGAATAGTTCAAAAAATATATATTTTTTTATTATGCCTTGAAAAATGCCCAAAACAATGCCATAAAAAAATTAGATATAAAATTCTTCTACGAAATGAAATAAATTTGTTTCCTCATTGTGAAAATCTATATTTAACATTGTATTTTATAAGATTTTTTTTTTTCATTATTAAAATTAAACTTCGTTCTTAAAATTATAATTTAAAATTTAATATCTAATTTACTCTATATATAGTAAAATAATACTCTATCTATAATTAAATAATACTCTATCTATAATTAAATAATACTTTTATCACATATTTATCAATTAATTAATATAAATTTATATACTAGCACTTGCACCCATAGAAGATTCAAGGGAAATGTTCATAGGAAATTAAAGAAAATTTGTAAGAATATATAATTGGTTGTATAAAAATATATTTGTATAGACTATGTTGTACATTTTTTTGTTGAATTTGCTTTTTTTTAAAACAATGCAATTCCTTTGAACAATTTGTATCTAATTTGTATTAGTCAAAGTTACATAAGACCATCTACTAGTCTTTTTTGACTCTTCTCTTTTAAAGTCATGGAATGTATATGAAGTTAAAAATAATGTTGATTAGATTGCTTTGAACAATTATTATTAAATTTGCGTCAGTCATAGTAAAGTAAGAGCTTCCTAATATCTTTTTTGAAAGTCCTCTTTTCATGCCTGGAATTTGTATGCAAGTGGAACATAATATTGTTAGATGAGAAATCCATAAATTGCAAAAATTTAATTAGATGTGTAAATTTAACCAAAAAAATAAATATAAAGGGGTAATTTTTTTTGTTTCTTTTCTCCATCATCGATTGACTACCCGTACAAAGTAAATTTTATAAATGATTAATTTTACCTGTACAAAGTAAATTTTATAAGTGATTAAATTTTAAACATGGCAGAAATGCATAGAAAAGAAAACTTAAATTAAAATTACCAGAAAAAGGAAACTTTACCAAATCGTTGTTTGATTTTTTTAAATATTTCAGAGAAATGCATGTGAAAAGAAAACTTTATTTGTATCTTGTTTTAAAGATTTGAGAGAAAAGAATTCTATTTAAGTTATTGTTTGAAATATGTTTTACAAGAAAACATTTGTTTGAGTCTTGTTTAACATTTTTTTTTTGAGGAATTGTGTATAAAAAGAAAACTTTATTTCAGGATTTCACGAGGAAAACTTGTGGCGTTGCTTGCCACATGGAAAACGACAGCAGGCACGAGCTCAATCATTATGTTAAGTGGAGGAGCAGTTGCCAATGGAGTTATATGATAAAACTTATAGAGGCATTTCTCATTGCTGCATTCAATGAGAGTGTCTTATTCTTTTCTACCAATCTCACAAATACAACATTGTTTCTCCAATACAAGTCCTTGCTTATCATCATGCAATTAGGGTTTTATTTTAAATCGAAAACAATTTTGTTGCTAAATGTTAAGTAAATGGCATTGGGTCACTGGTTTTATTTATGGCTGTTTGATTTATTTTGTTCTTTTAAGTTATTTTCTCGGTCCTTATGGCTGTGGGTTGACATTTGTTGAGAATCAGATTTATTCTTCTCTTTTTCTCTTTCAAGGAAAATACCACCCATATGATGATTTTATTGAATTTTATGGGATTGGACTGACATTTGTTGAGACTCAGAATTATTGTTCTCTTCATCTTGTTCATGGAGAAATCCGTCCACATGATTTTCATAAGTAGCCTTTGAAATGTGTGAAAGGTTATCTGCATCAAGCATCATCTGCTGCCCTATTTATCTCACCTTATTACACATTTTTCCACTGCTGATAGCTAATTTGATACTGTTGGTACCTTTGTAGGTTTGTGGCTAATTTCAATCAACTCAAAGGCCTGTGAAACGCAAGTTGATAGCTTCAATCAACTCACTATAAATGGCATCAATGCATTGAAATCTGAAGACATCAAATTACGTACAAGGAAATCAAAATATTTTTTCTTGGAGATTTTAAATGATCAGGGGTGAACCCGAGAATTCTATTTAAATCAATGTTCAGTGATATGTATTTATAATTTTTTTAATAATTTAATTTTATGAATAAATTAAAATAAAATAATGATATTATTGTTGACTTAAAATAAAATGATGATATTATTGTTGACAAATAAAATTGACTTATGATGCTTTAAAAATATATAAAAAAAATAAAAAAAACAAATATCACAAATAAAATGTATGAAAATAAATTATTATAATTTTAAATAATAAAAATAAGTTTTAAAAATAATATATAAAACACATCAGATCTTTAATATTTCATAAAACAACATGTCTCATTTGTATTTATAATTTTTCAAATAATTTAATTTTATGAATAACTTAAAATAATATAATGATATTATTGTTGACAAGTAAAATTGATT
The DNA here is from genome assembly GCA_007258455.2 of Sequoia sempervirens. Taxonomy (NCBI): domain Eukaryota; kingdom Viridiplantae; phylum Streptophyta; class Pinopsida; order Cupressales; family Cupressaceae; genus Sequoia; species Sequoia sempervirens. The sequence goes on from VDFB02171417.1 coordinate 5,664, forward strand.
TATGATACACTAAAAATTAAAATAAATAAAAAATAAACATCACAAATAAAATGTGAGAATAAATCATTATAATCTTAAATAATAAAAATAAGCTCTTCAATAATAAAAATAAATCAGATCTTTAATATTTCATAAAGCTCAACATATTTATTATAAACATATCATTGAAAGAAAAAAATTTCATCCTAATTAACCATCAACATATAAAAGATATAAATTTTAAAAATTACAAATCTCTTAATTTTATAGCTAAAAATCTAGAAAAGAGCAATAAATTCAAATTCTATCAAATAGATTTAAATTAAAAAATACAATATATTGAGACCGGTTATATATTCATCTTTTCCATTGAAGTTTTTTCCTTTCATTTTTCCATGAATAAAATATTTTGAAGGATAATAATTAATCTAGTAATACTTAACTATGTTAAATTTTCCTCTTCTCATGATGGATCACTAAAGTACAGAGTTTTAACCAGTTTACTATTCTTTTAACTCTGTGATAAACTTACGGCGACCTCAATATGATTTGACGAGGAGGTAAAATTGTTTTGAAGTGTTGGAATTCACTTATAAAAAAATCTATTGACTAATTAATTATATTTATTATTTTATGTATTATATTTAAATAAAATATTAATATATTTCAGAAATTGTTTTTAACAGATTATAAATTTCTTAATGCATACAGTTGTTTTGTCAACGAAACAAATAATTATTGTAAATCTCAATAAAGCTAACCTCGCCCAAACAATTGGTTACGATTAAAAAACCAATCCACCGCTCACGCTGTGTTGGACACTCTTCCTTGTAAATTGCAATCGCATTTAACCGTTAAAATGCAATTTGCCACCGCCCTTTAAAGATAACTATTTCTTCACATTCGTTTACCAAACGGTAAGCACTAATCTCGAACTGTAGTCAAATGCTTTTGAAATGAAAAATAACAACAAATTCCCAACAAAATATATTTAAGCCAGGAGAGCTCAAATATGGTAACAATAAAACTTACGTCTCATCGCTTTCTACTTTTCAATGAGACGGCAATTAAAACCTATTTTAAATCACTCTTTTTTAATACATAAATTATTGAAAATTGCGTTGTTCGCTACAGGAAGAATTTAAAGATAAACAGAAGTTCCATTCTATTACTTGGTACATAGGTACTTCTGGTTTGTGATTGTTCTTTCTTGCGTTTGTATCCAGTATTTGCACTTCGAAATCAAAAACTGAAATTTTTTGTTTTGGCTTCCGTTCTCCCATATCCTTGTAGCCTGCAAGGAGCTACTTCAATATTGAGCACAAGCACGGAATGAGGGCTACAATATGGAGGCCAACATTAGAGCAAAAGTACATATTAGAATGCATGTGGGCTACTGGAACCACAAAACCATCTCAGCTATGTGGGTTTCAGTATATTTACACTTGGAAACCAATATTAAACATTTTTGGCTTTCATCCTTCCATAGCTCCCTTCGTTACAATGATATGGGAGAATGGAAGCCAAAAATGTTTAGTTTTGGTTTTGAAACACAAATACTGAAGCCTACATAACTGAGATAGTTTTCTGATTCCATTATCCTACATGTATTCTAATATATGTTTTTCTCTAAGGTTGGCCTCCATTTTGTAGACCTCCATTATTGAAAAAATTATTTACTGACCCACAAACTTCCACTCGATCCATTGAGAGCTTTCAATGGAAACAACCCACATGCACTCTAATATCTGCTTTTTTCCTTCACAACAGGAAAACATTCAAGTAGCTTCCTTCGCCTTGCGCTCTCCTCTACACTCAATGGAAGAAGAATTAACCTGGGCAATAAAAAGAGAAAATTAAGGTCTATAATGGTAATGCCAAAAAAGAGGGATAAAAGCTCAGAGAAAATCTAATTCATTACTTAAGATTACCAGTCGGAAACTCTTTGTAGAGAAAAACTATCCATTAGCTGAGATCAATGGTATTTTACGCCATCACAATAAAATAAGCCAATGATCATGACAGAGTAGAAGTTTTTACGCATTGACAAAGGCTAATCTATCAACTACAAATAAAAATATTGTTCTCTTCTTCTAAAAACCTAGTACAATGGAAGAGTGGTGTTTCCTGGTCTATAACAAACCTCCTCTATCAGGATGCAGAGAAAATAATTCCAAAGGTTGTCTCTTTTTCTTCTTCCTGGACATGAATTCATAAAGTTACGAGTTAATATAGATAGGTTTTATAATGCAATGATTTTCTTATCAAATAAGAAAAATTGTTAGAGAAATTCTATTACTTACCTCTACAAAGATATTTTCATCCAACTTCTTTGATTGTGCAGGCTTTTGAATCTAAGGTGAAAGTAAATCTAAAAAGTAATAAAGCATTAAAACTAAACTATGAAAGCCCTAAACCAACAATGAAGCACAACCCAACATAGAAATATAAACATAAAGCAATATTACATATGCCATGGTTGTTTGACCTCCATTGTTCTCCATTTTGCTTGAATATGATGAATGCCTTCATATTTGAGCATGCAACAATAGTCTAATGGCATTGATACCAAAATATTGGAGTATTGTAGGTTTCTCCTTTGATAGCAATAGTCTAGGTTTGTTGAAATGACAATGATAGGTATCTTTTATAGAGAGTCAATTTTGAATGAAGGGTTGAGATTCAAAGCCAATAAGATATGTCAATCAATGGTTAAGAATGAAAGTTGTAGTATGAAATAGGGTTAGGGTTAAATTAGGGCAAAGATAAGAATGAATGACTGAGATTGAATTATAAATTAATTCAATTAAGGGTGGAAATTGAATAAGACATGAAGAGATAAGAATGGCATGAATAAGGAGGTTGGCACGGATAAAGATGTTGTTGGAGGATTTTAAATGATTATAAAATTGTTTAAATGAGAAGGGAAAATGAATAGTTAAATAATGAAAACGTTATTTAATTATAGAATACATGTGGAGGTTGACTTTTTGATTAAATAATAATTTACTTCAAAAGTGGGAAAAAATGACAAATTAGTAGCCAATTAAGGCCAATGAATAATTAAATAATTGAGATCATTATTTAATTGTAGTAGGAAGGTGATAATAATTAAATTATAAAGGAGAAAATACATTAGTGACGTAATTAAATAAATAAAAGGGGAAATAAAATAAATAAATTATTTAATTAATAGAGAAAATATGATGCTAGATAATAATCAAATAATTAAAATTATTTAATTATTGGGGACGAAAGGGGAATGATGAAGAAAAATAGCATTCGCAGGTCTAAGACAATTTTTAGTGTCTACATTTTGCCCCTCTTTAATACAATGTAGTTTATCACGTTGTATCAAATAAATTTAGTCAAAAATATACCCCATTATGTCATAGTGAAGGTAGGATAGACCTATGCACTCTTAGAAAATTTTGCCAATTTTTGAAAAATTTGAAAAATTATTCAGATAAACAAGTCTAATAGGCATGAATACAAGGATTGATGAAAAGAATGTTAGCAAGAGGAAAACATTAGCATGGAGCTAGTGGAGACAAAGAAAGATTGATATTTTTCTTTATAGATGCTAGGCATTGCATTAATCATCATTGGGTAGTAAAATATGACAATGGACAATAAACACCATGGTATGGCATAGACCAAGGTGTGCAAAGTTATCCACTTGTAGAAACAGACAGTCGAAGACAAGGAATATCCTAACTCATACAAGGAGAAAAGTTCCCCCAATCTTTTTGCCAAGACAATCCACAAACAATAATCAAAGAAAAGATGAGTCATGAGACATCATTGTTCCTTTAAATCATTTGTGGGACATCCTCGAGGTGGCTAGTAACATGACCCAAAAGACAATAAAAAAGATAAGACAAATTAGACCAACAAATTCACAGTCATTCAGATTGTTTTCCAATAAGTGTGATGGACCCCCTTAAAAAAAATTCATGTTCCATCTTAAAATTCTACAGAGTTTGGGTTAAAGTTTGTATCTGAGGGCTTAGGTTTTTTTTCTATTGCCATTGTTCAAGGGTTTTATGTTATCTTGGACCCATCTTAAAAAACCCTTGAGTTTACATCCTTGCCAAAGTCTTAATTTTGTGTTGACTCCATATTGTCGATTCCTAATCTTTTAAGTAACATCTTATGCCATCAAAATCCATGAAATGACTAGCCCTTTGGTATAATTGTATCGGTAGTTATATGTTGGGTCATTATTTTAATTTTCTGAAATCAAGCTAAATATTCCTTGTTGAAATCATTTGAGCCTTAAGTCATTTAATCTCATGGGTTGTATTCCCATTGACCTAGTTAGGTCCCTCTTCTAAGACTAACAATTTTGGCATGTGCAGATATGAAAATCCCTAATGACCATTCAATCGTCGAGAGAAAATCACTGTCGTTCCCAATGTTTGTTTTCTATTTCATTGCCTACTATTTTATTCTCATGGGCTAGTGAGTGTAAGCCATGTGTCATGTGCATTGATGGGCCCAGTATCTTTGTTAAAGATTGCAGGCGATATTAAAAGGAAATCAATGGTGGCCGTTGAATGATGTGGTTGCATCTTGATCGCTCCCCATATGCTCACTTTGTTTCATTATTCATTAAAATATTCAAGCTGGCTAGCGGATGGCTGTTGAGTGTCAAGTGCAATTGTGGGCCCAGTATTTCCAAGCGGTCAACAAGTGAAGCTTTGAAGAGAATCAACGGTTGATAATAGGTAACATGGGTCAATCCTAACCGCTCCTCGCTATCCCATGCAGTTCCCACCTTGATTGTCTAGTTCTCAATGGGGTAGTGGGAAATTTCCATGTGGAATAACCCAGAGGTCATGGAAGCATTGGAGAAACTGAAAATATTAATCAAATATTTCAACACAGGGCATGGAGAATAAAGTGTGCGCTACTAAAAGAAGATATAATGCACATGTTTGAGATCTTTTAATCCAGGTCGTTGATTATGTCAGATGAATAAGGTTGGGGGCAATTGGTCTTGGATTAAGATGTGAGTAAGTAGAGGCTGTGAGATTTAATCTCATCCCTTCCCCAACTCCCTACTAATGAGAGTTGCACATGGGTTAAGACTCACGGGGGTGAGGGGAAGAAGACAAATGGATTCTGGATACAACAACAAAGGAATGGTGGAGCCCACAAATCACTAGTAAGTGGTTCCATGTGGCTTTCTGTCATTTGATAAGTATTACGGGTGCATACAGTCAGGTTTCTCCAAATCAAGCTAACTAAATCTAGATCATCCATCAATTAGCACACCTATAGGATTAATGACTCACATTTAAAACTTAGTTTGAAGGAAAGTGATATGTTCTAGCTCACGCAAGTGAGTCTTAATAATGTAAAGGACTTCAAGCTACTAAAGGAGTTTGCATAGCTATTAAATCCTATCTTGAAAGCATAATTGAGCATTGTGAATGATATTCTGCACACTTGGACAACTCGTGTTGTGGTCTTCAGCATTGTCTAATGATGAGGCTAGGGTTATAAACTTGTGAAATAACTAGTAAGTAAATTATTGCCTTCCCATAAGAATTATTGATAAATTATGGTTTCCCAAACCTTTGAATCAATTAGGTTTTTCTTGGTTATGCATTTTAAGGTTTGACATTCATAAAAGAGAATTGGTTGGTCCTACATTGTTGTAGTCCATGTCAAACCCTTATCTAAGTTGTAATTCTTGTTCCAAGAAACTACTAACCCTACTTTGTAATACCTTATGTATCATGGCTCCCAAAGCACAATCAAAAGCATCCTCATCTAAAGGGGAAGCTTCTGCTCCCAAAAGAATTTTTATTAAAGACCTTACTGACTAGTTGCCACCCTTGACCAGTGAAAAACCTAAGGGTCAACTGCTTCTCTGAGGTATGCAAGTAGTTGAGGGTTTTATTGAAAAGAATAGTTCTAGTAAGGATACCAAATTACCTTATACTAGGTGGGAATTGTTCTTTGGTTGGTTCAAAAATAGAAACATGGGTATTCCAATGGGTAAACCCTAGAATTGAGACCTAGGGAAGTTGATTGTACCCAATGTTTAGATGGATGTTGACTTGCTTAAAGTAGTGGCCACTAATTATGATCCAGTTACAAGGACTATAAGAACATATGATGGGAAGGAAATGGTTAAAATTACCAGCCTGGATGAATTTTCTCATGTCTTCAAGCTCACAAGGTGAAGTGATGAAATGCCTAAAATCAATGAAAACACTCTTAAGGAGGAATATGATAAGACTAAAATTGCACTCAAAGTCCATGTCCTACCAAGATATCTTGTAGAAATTGGGGTCCAAAGGATTATAATAGGGCAATATGATAAGGAGCCTTTCCCTGTTAGTTATTTTGTTTCCTACTTCCAAGAAACCTTTTACTCCATTTTCCAAATAATTGGTTATGATCATGTCACACGAATTCCTATGGAATGGATGTATATGGCAGCCCATATTCAACACCCCCAATATTTCACAGTATATGACTATGCATGTTTTCTTGTAGAAATAATTCATGAGGGTTTGATAAGGTTGAAGAAAGGTCCAGATGGAGTGAGGTTTAGCTGGTACTGGCTACTAATGCACATGTTTTTTTCAAAGGTGCATCTTACATTAGGTAGAGTATGACTTTGGATAGGAAGGAGGATAACTTGTATTTTCCTGTGTAGCGTTGGACTACTATCTTGGACAAGGATGACAAGGCATATGAATATGTGACATTTCAAACCTTGTTTGCTTTAGAATTGAAGAGATCCTTGGTTGTGAATATACCTGGAATTCCCATAACCCTATATGACTTCTTGAGACCCAAGAAAAGAAGGCCTGAGTTGGGAGTTCATCACAATTGGGGAGATGTTATCCCATATCCCAATTACACTATATTAAGAGTGTATGGTTCCACTATTTCACCTCACTTGTTACCAAGATTTTTGCTAGATAGAATTGGTTTCCTTGAGGTAATAAGGCAATTGGGAAGTGTGGAAAACAAACATTTGTTGAATCAAGGAAAAGGAACATTCTTTCCTTCATACACATGACTCTCTAATTTTGTAATGATAAAGGGAGGTTGGAATAAGATACTTGGTATACTTAAGGCCTACCACATGCAAAGGTTAGTAGAGAGGATCAGGTATGATCCTAAATGTTTCATGGTCTGGTTGAAACAAAGGAACAAGAGTTAAAAATTTGTGCACATTTTCTAATTCCTAGAAGATGTGATAAGAAAAGTATTTGACATTTTGGAACAAGAAAAAAGAAAAGAAAGATGGTTTTTTTTCAATAAGATGCAGAGAAATATATAGAAGGGGAAACTTGACTTCAATATTCTCCCATAGATTGAAAATGTAATGCAAAAGGTGGAACATGTATCCCAAAATTTTGAGACAATAGTGGGCCACCTTGAAACTAAAGGGTTGATAAGTAAGGATAAGGGGAAAGCCCCCATTGAAGAAGAATAGGGTTGGGGAGAAGTCCTTGTTATGGAAGAGTAATCCACATCTTAAGAGCTTGAAGAACCAAAAAAAAAGTTCTTTGTAAGGAGAAAGAGTAAGGAAAAGAAAAATGATGTAGTTCCGGCAGTCCCTCCCAAAAAGAGGAGCAAATGCCTCCTTCTCCTATGCCATAAGTACCACCACCATCTCCTCCAATTCCAATAGAGCCCAAAATTGTGGATATTGATGCTCCACCATTGAGAGCATCACCACCAAAAGAGCCACCATTGAAGAAATAAAAGGTTCAAGTAACTAGTTTGGTGGAATATGTTGATGAAGAATTTGGCAATGACATTTGAGTATCAAAGTAGGAAATGCATGAAGGAATGCCCACTACACCAACAATGAGGGTGAAATGGATATTAAGAATGAGGTTGAGTGAAGTTGACCTAACTGGGCTTAATGGTAAAGATGATATTTGGGTGGAAGCATGCAAAAAAATTTTGGATGATTATTCATTTGTAAAGTCTCAAGCTTTTATGGAGTTGGCATACAGGGCTAAGAGAGATAAATATGTCAACAACTTGGCCATAGAAAGAAGTCCTCTTCTAGAATCATCTGATTCCATGATCCTGGAAAAGGTTTTGAATGAAATGAGAGCTAAGTTCCAAAATATTACTACAAAGGAGTGTAGAGAGTTCATGAGAAATAGTGGTAATTTATTTCTTCTAGAATGGGATTTAGCTTTTTCCATAGCCTTTGATACAATAAAGAGATACATGATAGACCTCTCTACAATTCAAAAGAAGGGGTTGTAATTGCATTACAAGGGTCTACCTTTAGTGAACAATGGGATGCATTAGTTAGTTGGTATTTAGCCTCAAGTACAAGGAAGCCTGGCATTGTTGAGCTTGCACCTAACTACAATGGAGGCCTAATAAAAAAGAGGTTGTCAAAATTATCAGCTCTAGAGGTATCAAATATGTTAATACATGTTTCACAATTCACAAGGGCCATTGTAGAATTGGTAACTACCAAAAAGAAGAAGCTCGAGACAGACCACAATAATTTGCTAGTTGACTGTGGAAAGCTTCAACAACAAAATATGTAGTTACAAACAAAAGTAGCATTGATTGAGGAAAAGTTATGAATTTTGCAACCAAGAAAGAATAAGCAGACTGATGTTAATTCCCCTACCACTTCACAAGAAGCTGCACCCACTAAATTTACCCCTGAAGTAAGTTCCTCATGGGAAATTGTGCCATACAACATGGGAAATGTGTCTATTTGAATAATAGAGCCTAGTATATCAAAAATACCATAGGCTGAGGAAGATATCAGCAGGGAGGAGTTTCTCAAGAAGCTAAATGAGTATAAAAAAAGTGTGACAATCATGATAGGGAGGTTTTTAATAGAAATATAGATATTGTCAGTATAGTCTTGAAGCATCTGAACAAAAGGGTGAATAACAAATTGAATAGCATTCATTATAGCTATTCATCCATTGTGGTTGCTATAAATAATTTTAACAATGACGAGGAAAGAGCTATTCCACTTATGGAAACATGGATCCCTAAGATGAAGGAACTAATATTGATGTCAATTGGAGCTAAGCAAGATGCTAAGCCCCTGAAAATTTTAAGCTCACTCATACTCTTTTGGGTAAAATTCAGGAGTATAGAGGAAACATTGAACCTTTGGAAATCAAAATAAGGGAATTAGTAAATTCCTTTCATAAATCACATCATGGTCTCCTCCTATCCATTCTAAGGGATCATGGTAGCATAGAAACCCTATAGGAGTGGAGAGAAGAAACTAGTAAAACCATTGAAAAGAAAGCAGATTCAATCTATAAAAAAGGTTATATGGGTACATTGAAAAGAAGTATGGATATGTTGGCTCATGCAGAGATTTTCTTGTCATAATTTGATAGGGAAGCCAATCAAATTGTTACCAAGTACTCGCCTTATAGAGAAAAGGTTGATGATGTCATGAATTTCAACTGGTCTATTGAAGAGGAATTCTTGGCATGGAGAGATGAGTACATAGAGGGGGTGGTGGATTAATATGAAATGGTGGGGTGGTGATTTGGAAATTTTGATTTTGAAGTCTACAATCATGATGAATAACAGATGGGTGAAAATGCACTACATAGCCTAGATTTATTATAGATTAGGCTTTTTTCTAAAATATAGAAAATATAATGCATTTTCTTCAAGTTGAATTGGTGATAGTTCTGCAAATGTGGACATATTCTTTGTCCTTTCCTTTTCATTTCTTTCATGTTTTCTTTCACTTTCACTTTGTGTGGATGGGCACAATTTTTGAGGAAACTATTTGAAGATGCCTTTTGAAAGGTGGGACTAGATCTCCAATAATGAATGAAGACTAGTCTTATTTCACACATGTTTCCCACCACTTGGGGGGTATGTGTAGGAACATGATGGGCCAAAAAATGGCAATATGATGGGTATGTGTAGGGTATGTGGCTGACGACTTTTTTTTTACCCAAAATTGATGAAACGAAAAGGGTTTTTAAACGAGATTCTCATATTTCCACCAATATAAATTATGCTTTACTTTGAATTTAATGAATAATTATTATTCATTTTCTATTTGAATTACGACTAAATTCCTAATTGATAGGTTGATTGAAAAACATCAATATCTTTCAAATGGTATCACATTTTTTGAATCCAAAACATGTGTCACATTCTATGCTTTCACATACTATAGGATTAAAAAAAAAGAATTTCATGAAGTTTTGATTGACCAAGTTAAGGTGGTCAGACATACAAGTTCTTTTATAGTTTTTAAAAGTTGTAATAAAAAATAATAATTAATTATTTACTTGGAAAAAAATTACAAAAAAATGTGCATCACATCGGGACATGAGTTCCTCTACTTATATCTAAAATTTATAAAAAAATAATTATCATTTTATTGTGGTTAGGGTGGTTAGACGGACACCTACTTCTTATTTTTTCCTTGAAATTTAAGTACTCTGCATTGAAATTTCAAATTTTCACCAAATAGAATTTAAAAAAAACCTAGTAGTTTGGAAACTACATTCAATTTGCTACTAAAATTCTATTCTTACATATTTTGAAATAATATAGATAACTTATTCAAATTTTTACGTCAAGTTGCCTAACTCGATTTTTTGAATTTTTGCCACTTAGGGCTTTGCATTTTTCCATGATGATCTTGCACATACCCTGGGAATGCAGAGTAACTAAAAATGGAATATATGTTATAGTGGTCCAATAAGGTAATGACATGTGTACTTTCTTGCTTGAGGCTTATTTTCTCCTTCAATTCTATAAGAAGGAATTCATGGCTAGAAATTGGGGGTTCGTTGAATTCTAATTGACACATTGAATTGTTAACAAAATATTTCAAGCATAGTTTGAGTTTTTTCTTAAGTTCTAAGTCTGTAGTTACTTATGTAATTTTGATAACAGTATAGAAAATACAATACAAAAATGATATCAATTTCGTGGCTATTGTCTCTCCTCTGTACTTGTTTTATGAGTTATGAATTAAAATATTCAATGATTGTTTTGTTCATCTCTATTGTTTACCAATGGATGTTTAACTTCATTCCTACTTATTAGTTCAATGAATTAATGTAAATGTTTGGATGTGATTGTTAACTCATGTGAATTAGGTGCTAGGATATCTGTAAGCAATTATGGTCATGAATGTAAAGTGGGAGTGTTGTAATGCAATGTTTCTTGAGATTATATGTTGCTATTGTTGAGTTGTTATCTGGTTGTGTAGGTTGAGATTGACTTTGTGTTTAGGATGAGGCACTAATTTAAGAGAGGTATTCATAATTCAATTTATAGGTCATTTCATCAACAAATCACTCTTTATTTACAAACTTTCAAGTGAGTTACCACTATCTTTACATTGAGTTTCACTATTCTCATGCTCCAAGTGTAGAGTATTATTAAAAGAACTACCAAATCTTTTGATATGCTATGTTGTTGAGTGGTTATTGGAGAATTATTTTTCATTTACAATGTATTTAAATATTACGCATTAAAGTTATTAAGTATGCATTGTGGGATTACCCTCCTGGGTTTCACAAAGCCTAAAGTATAGGAGTAAAATTTTTGAAGCTTTTACTCATTCGTTGGCCAATCCCTTTAGATTAATAATTATTTAAAATGACAAAGTCCACTAGTAATTTTGAAGACCATCTTGGTTCTTAAAAAATAACCAATATATTTGGTGACTTCACTAGGGATTTGGTAATTTCAAAGTCTCTAGTTCAGATCTGGTATAATCAAAGATGAGTATTATATTATTCTTTATTGTTGAAGAATAATTGGTTCAAAACTATAGAAAAAAATTCACGTATAATCTTATGTGTCACATTCTGGTTAATTTTGTCACTTTGTGTTGGGTTATGTTTAGATTCTTTTCTAAAATTACAAATACCAAGTCGAAGTGCAATCACTTCCAATTTCCCAGCATTCTAGGTGGCGAATTTGAAGTCTCATCTACCAGTGTAAAGATAATTTCTCAAAGAGAACATCAGAAGAAGGATTTTGATACATTTGACACCATGGAGAAGACCAGGAGCTATATGAAAAAGCATTTGGAGTAGAAGCTAGAGCTTGAGCTTGCAAAGGACAAAAAAACCTTTATGGGTGAAGAAAACTATTGAATTGGGTAAGTTTGTTGAATCCCTTGATGAAGCATCTCCTACTTTTAATAATGAAGTAGGGTATGTGCAGAGATGTTGAATCCATTGATGAAGCATCTCCTACTTTTAATAATGAAGTAGGGTAGGTGCGGGATCATCATGGAAAAAGAGGGCCCTTAAATGGCAAAAAATTTAGAAAAATCATAGTTAGGCAACTTGATGTAAAAATTGAATAAGTTATCTATATTATTTCAAAATATGTAAGAATAGAATCTATAGAAAATTGAATGTAGTTTCTGAACTACTAGGTTTTTCAAAAGGAAAACTATTTGGTGAAAATTTGAAATTTCAATGCGTTTAATTAAATTTTAGGGAAAAAATAAGAAGTAGGTTTAAATAACCACAATTTAAAATGATAATTTTTTTTATAATATTATATATAAGTAGAGGGACTCATGCCCCAATGTGATGCATATTTTTCTATAATTTTTTCCAAGTAAATAATTAATTATGATTTTTTATTACAACTTTTTAAAAATATAAAAACTTGTATGTCCCACCTTAACTTGGTCAAAACTTCATGAAATTCATTTTTTCTTTTTTAGTCCTATAGTATACAAGCATAGAATATGATGCATGTTTTGGATTCAAAAATGTGATACTATTTGAAAGCTATAGATTTTTTTAGTAAGCCTATCAATTAGGACTTTAGTCATAATTTGAATAGAAATGAATAATAATTACTTATTAAATTCAAAGTAAAGCATAATTTATATTGGTGGAAAGCTAAGAATCTCCTTTAAAAACCCTTTTCGTTTAATCAATTTTGGGTAAAAAATAGTCATCAGCCACATACCCATCATATTGCCACTTTTGGCCCATCATGATCCTACACATACCTAGTAGATAGCAGGAATATCCAGGGAGAAGCACATGAAATTGAAGATCCTAATGTAGACCAAGGGATTTTTCCTATTGAGAAAGTATTTGACAATGAATTTGTTGTGTCAAGAGAGGAGGATAGGTGAGAGTTTTGGGATAAGAATAAGAATTTATCAAAGCCTTTAACCCTTGGTGTTGGATTTGTCTTCAATGGATAGAATTTCAAACCAAAGGGAGAATCTCCTAATATAGAAGTGCATATTTCCCTTGAGGAAGACCCAGTTGATCAAGCCTATTATACTCCTGTGCCTAGTGAGGCTGGAAACATCTTAGAAAATAAAGAAGACATAGACAATACATGCAAGCCTTAGAAGAAGAAGAAACTAGGCCTAAGGAAGAAGAAGAGAATAGAAAAAAGTACTTGAAGGAGAAGGAAGATAGGATTAGAGCTAAACAACTTGAGAGAGATGCTCAAAATAAAAAATTAGAGAAGATGAGAGAAGATGTTGCTAGGCGGAAGGCCTTTGATGAGAATGTCTCTAAGTTGACTGTTAAAATTATCCCTAAAATTCCTAAAGAAATAGTTTAAACGGGAACCTCTGCTGCTAGTACCTATACCACATCTGTTGCAACTACTAAAGCCTCAGATCCCCCTGCTAGTGCTAAGAAATCATCATTTATAGATCATGGAAAGAAACCCATTGATATGACAAAGATGACTACTTTTAATACTTTTAGTACCAACACCAATGAAAATACTCATGCTTCATCTGTTAAAACCCCCATCAATAATGTTAAAATTTATCCTACTCCGTCCACTGCACCCCCAAATCCTAAGATCTTGAAACTACAATTGGAGAATGAAAAACTACAGGAAGATTTGAGGAAAGCTAAAATAGAAGTTGCTAATGTAGAAATAGCTAGGAAGATTGCTTTTATTAAGATATCCACACCAACTCCAAAGGCTTCAAGCTCTATACATAATAATAGTGAATCCCAAAATAAAAATTATAGAGGACATGCTACTAGTGGAAGTGATGGTGGAGGTTAGGGTGGTGGAGGTAGAGGAAATAATAAAAACATGAACTCATACTTTGAAGATGATGAGGGGAACAAGAAGGGAGGTGATGGTGATGATGAAAGTGGGAATGGTAAGGATAAAAATAAATATGATAACCAAAAGGATGATGAGCATATAAATCCTCATAGAGATAGACATACTAGGAGGCCACCCCAAGTTGATAGGTATCAACAGTTATGTTTCACGGGGATACCTGGTTATCGTAACCCATTTCCTGAAAACTTCAAACCTTCTTTAGTCAGATTCTCTAGAAATAATGCCTTGAGTGGTGAAGATCACCTCAAAGCATTTGCAAATGTTGTGGATGTCTTTGAGGTAGAAGTAGAGGATGTATTGATGAAGTTGTTTATGCAGTTTCTCATTAAAGATGCTCAAGAGTGGTATAGGAGTTTTCTTGCTAAGAGTACTGGCTCCTGGGAGGAATTCAAGAGGATGTTCCAAGAGTAGTATGGTGATAAGATTGATTGAAGTTATTTATTCAATTAATTTAATAGCACTGCTAAAGATACTAATGATTATGTGGTTGATTTTAATAGAAGGTTCCAAATGAAAAGGAAAAGGTTGCCTCCTCATTTGCAATTGAATGACAATGTGTTCCTAGTAAATTATTGTAATGCTTTTGATGTGAAGATGAGCTACCACTTCATGTAGAAGAATCCTCAAACAATGAGGTAGGCTTATAAGATGGAAGAACGTATTGATAATATCAACAGATCCACTGGTAAATTTGGTAGAAGAGATGATACAAAATTCCTCAGAAACCTAAAAAAGGAGGATAAGAGTTTGGGTGCTAAAGGGGGTACCCTTTAGAATAAGATTGATAATTTCATGAAAACTATAAATGAAAAAATTATCAGAGAAATGCTCAAAATAAGGTTCCCTTGAATCCTTTATAGAAGAATTCAAGAAATTTCGCTGAAGAAACTCCTTGGTGCATGGTTTTCCAGATGCCTCATTCTACTCATCAATGTGTAGTGGCAAAGATGGTTGAAGTTGAAGAAGATGCACCCAAGGAATGTGATCAATCAAATGAGGAGGATATTGATATAAATATTATTATGGATGGTTCTAACTTGGATGATAGTGAATTCTCATGTAATATGGAGTCTCATGAAATGGGTTTAGATGACCAAAGGAAAATTTCTAGTACATATCACCAGCAAGTTCCCTTAGATGAGGATGTTGACAGTGATACTGAAGTATACAATTTAGAAGCAATGGAAGATGGTGTGTCCCTAAGAAGACCTTTGGATGAATAAATTGGAAGATATATTGTGGCTTTGGAAACTCAAGGGAGAAGCTCATATCGCCTAAGGAATTTTACAGTCGATGGTGAACAAGGTAGTCCTGCTAGTCTTTTCATTAAGGAGCAAAATGCAATAAGAAAAGAGCACAAGTCTGATGGAAAAGCATAAGAAAACATAACTAAGGAAAACAAGGGAGATAAGATTTGGGCCAAAAAGGTAGATAAACCAAAGATAGATGTAGATCTCAAATCCCCTCTTGTTAAGACAAAGATATAGAGACAGGATCATGAAGTTGTGAGAAAATATGTCAAGCCTAGAGCTAAGACGTCCAAAAATCAACAGAAGGACAGTAACACAGAACAAGGTATGATCCCAATTGAATTTCCTAAGTACACTCCTATTGATATGTTTCAATTACTTATCAAAGTAAAAGTATTAATTCCCTTTCATGAGATGATGAGAATAGATGAGCATAAGAAAAAGGCAGTAGCCATTATCAATGGTGCTACTATAGCTTGCAATGATTTTAGTAATCACTAAAATCCCTCATATCTTTCTAGGGAATTTTATAACTGCTTGTCCTATGAAGATAGATCCATTTTTCCTCACGCTGATTGTTGATGGAAATTTTCTAAAAAAATGTATTATTGACTCTGGAGCATCCAATAATATCATGCTAGTCAAAATCATGGAGGCATTGGGACTAAAATTTGATAGCACTCATGGCAAGTGTTATGTTATGGATTCAAGAGAAGTCCCTATTATTGGTGTGATCAATGAACTTCCTTACAAATTGGAAGCATGTTAAAATAAGGAGTTTAAGATGAGTGTGGTGGTAGTAGATATTCCACCTAATTTTGGAATGTTCTTATCTAGGAAATGGAGTGCATCCATGGGAGATAGTATGCAGTGTGACATATCATATGACACCTTCCCTATTGATGGTAAGAATGTTCAAGTGGTACGAGAACTAAAGGTGCCACATATCATGGAGCATTCTCCTGAAGATGATACAATCCTATTCATAGATACTGATATTAATGATTTCAAGGTGGAAGAAACACCAAGAGAAATTGATAGGCGCCTTGCACCTATAGATAATGAAGTCATAAGATTATCAGACAAAGATGACTTATGTAAGATATAATTTGATGGTGCAAGTTACAAGGAAGGGTTTGGTGTAGTAATATTAATTGTATCACCCACAAGTTTTCTTTCGCTCTACCTTTGGTCTGCACAAATAATGTAGCAGAATATGAAGCACTGTTATGGGGATTGAGATTGACTGAAAAGAATGAGATAAAGAAATTAATGGTAATTGGAGATTCTAAATTAGTGATATCCTAGGTAAGGGCCAAGTATGCTTGCAAGAATAATAGAATGAAACAATAAAAAAAATAATTCTTGGACTCTATTGACCAATTTGATGCTTTTGGAATTGATTGGATGAAGAGAGGACAAAATAGAGTGGCAAACTTACTTCCTAACATTGCATTAAGACTAGATGATAGATATTTTTTAGTTATCTCAAAGGTTGAGGTACAATCAAGGCCTTCCATCCCTATTAATGTACATAATTGGTAGATCCTCAATGATGATGAAGATATTTTGAAATTCTTGAGATTATAGATGAATATGAAGGACATGAGATCAAATTTAGGGGGATTTGTTGAAAATGTGGATGGAAAGGATACAATATTTGGAAATGAAGTCATCTAGTTAAAGACAAAAAAAATCCCCAAAGATCTTGTAGCACTTGAAAGGGTCTTTGATAGTCAAGATAAGAGCAAGGTTAACTGCTACCTATCCAGAGAACCTAGAGGAAGTGAATTTTGGGAGTGAAAATGCCCCAAAGAAATTGTATGTAGGAAAGAAGATGAAACCTAAGGTTAAGGAAATGTTAGTCGCCTTACTAAGAAAATATAGGCATGTCTTTTCTTGGTCATATGATGACCAAAAATCCTATAGATTGGAATTGTTTCAGCATCATATTCCTCTAAATGAAAATGCTAAGCCTTTTAGGTAGAAGCAAAGACCAATTAATCATACTTTAGATCCCAAGATGTAAGAGGAGCTGGTAAAGTAAAGAGATGCTAGCATCATAAAACCTATCAGGCATTCTTCATGGGTATCTAATCTAGTGCCAGTCAAAAAAAGAATGGTGATATAAGGTTGTGTGTAGATTTTAGAAATCTAAACATATCATCAATAAAGGAAAATTATCCATTGTCGAGCATGGAGACCATGTTATAGAAGGTAACTAGATGTTAACTACTATCAATGATGGATGGATTTTCCATTTATAATCAAGTGAAGGTAAAGGAGTCTGAGCATTACAAGACTAGATTCACTACTCCATGGGGCACCTATGTATATGTAAGGATGCTATTCGATTTAAAAAATATAGGTGCCACTTTCCAAAGGGCTATGGATGTAGCCTTTTCTGATTTTATTGACTTATTTATGGTTATATACCAAATTGACTTGACTACCTACTCCAAGAAAGAGGAGGATCATTGCACACACTTGGAAAAAGGTATTTATCAAAGCTTCAGAGTATGGGATCTCACTTAATCCAAAGAAATTTTCCTTTAGGGTCACTGAAGGTAAACTATTTGGGAACATCGTATCCAAAGAGGTAGCAAGGATTGATCTCGAAAGGGTAGCAGCAATAGATAAGATCCCTCAACCAAAGAATGTCAAAGGAATTTAGTCATTCTTTGAACAAATCAATTTATTGAGGAGATTTGTGACCAACTTTGCAAAAATAAAAATCTAGTAGTCTCCAATATGTTGAAGAAATGAGAGAAAGTGGTGGGTATGTGTAGGATCATCATGGAAAAAATAGGCCCTTAAGTGGAAAAAAATTCAGAAAAATCAGAGTTAGGCAACTTGACGTAAAAATTTGAATAAGTTATCTATATTATTTCAAAAATATGTAACAATAGAATCTATAGAAAATTGAATGTAGTTTCTAAACTACTAGGTTTGTTTAAAAAAAATCTATTTGGTGACAATTTGAAATTTCAGTGTAATAGTACTTAAATTTCAAGGGAAAAAAGTTAGTGTTTCTCGACCACCCTAACCACAATAAAATGATAATATTTTTATAAGATTTTAGATATAATTAGACGACTAATGCCCAATCGCGATGCATTTTTTTTGTAATTTTTTCCATGTAAATAATTAATTATAATTTTTTATTACAAATTTTTAAAAATATAAAACTTCATTATGTTTGACCACCTTAACCTGGTCAAAACTTCATGAAATTGATTTTTTCTTTTTTAATCTTATAGTATGTGAAGCATAGAATGTGACACATGTTTTGGATTCAAAAATATGATACCATTTGAAAGTTGTAGATTTTTTCAATCAGTCTATCAATCAAGACTTTAGTTGTAATTCAAATAGAAAATAAATAATAATTACTTATTAAATTCAAAGTAAAGCATAATTTATATTGGCAGAAAGTTGATAATATCCTTGAAAAACCCTTTTCGTTTCATCAATTTTGGGTAAAACAAAAGTTGTTAGTCACATACCCATCATATTGCTACTTTTTGGCCCATCATGATCTTGCACATACCTTGGTTTGGAGTGAAGAGCCTAGTCAAGCCTTCAAGAAAATTAAACAATCTATTAAGGAAGCTCTAGATTTGAAATCTCTGGATTTCTCTAAGCCAATGTATATTTTCTCTTTTGCTTCATTCCATATACTATTGTTGCTATCTTATTTCAAAAAAATGAGGAGGGCTATGAACAACCCATAATGTTCTTTAGCAAATCTTTACAGGTTGCAGAGCTTAAGTATGATATCATTGAAAAACAAGAATATGCTCTAGTCAAGGCTGTGAAGAATTTTAGGACTTACTTAGTGGGGGCTACTGTCATAGCTTTTGTGCCAAGTGTTGTTGTGAAAGATATCTTCAGTCAACAAGAAACTACAAGGAAAAAGGTGTAGATGGATCAACAAGATCCAAGAATTTAACATTGATGTCTAGATCATGAAGTTAGTTAGGGGACAGGGCCTAGCTAAATTGATGGTAGAAACTAATTTGGAAGCCAATCATATTAATCAAGTAGAGATTCTTGATGTTGCACCTATTTGTGATATGCAAACATGTGGCTAGTACAAAAGGAATTGTCAATATTTACAAAATTTGCAATGTCCGACAGATATGGCTGACAATGACAAGAGAATACTAAAGTTACATGCCATAACGTATGTGATTATTTACAATGGACTATGGTGGAGAAGCTAGGATGGTGTATTGCTTAAATTTGTGAATGGAAAACAAGCATTAGAACTCTTGCAAGAAATGCACAATGGGGCATGTGGGGGTCATTATATGGCAAAGACCACTGCTCATAAGGTCTTTATAATAGGATTATGGTGGTCTACTATTTTTAAAGATGCTCATAAGTTTGATTAGACTTGTGATGCTTGTAAGAGATTTGCAGGAAAACTAAAGTTTTCAGGAAGTTTTCCACTAAGGCCTATTTTTGTTTAGGACCCTTTTCAGCAATGGGGAATTGATTTCATTGGTGAAATACTAGAAAAGTATAATGGAGGGCACTCATGGATCTTGGTTGCCACTAACTATTTCATAAAGTGGGTAGAAGAAATACCTACAAGGAAAGCAACAAGAAAAGTGGTAATGGAATTCCTAATGAACAATATTCTGATTAGGTTTGGAGTCCAGGAAAATATCATTTTAGATAATGTTATGTGTTTTAGATCTAGGGATTTTAAAGATTTTTGTGATAAGCATGGCATACAAATTTCTTATTCTTCATCTTACCACCCTCAAGGAAATGGTCAGGCCGAGTCTAGTAATAAGATCTTAATGAAAATTATCAAAAGGGTGATGGAGAAGATGTTCAAGAAAGCTTGGGACTCAAAGCTGAAGGTGGCACTATGGGAAGATATGGTTATTATGAAAAAGGCTACTAGTTATTCACCATTTGGTTTTTTGTATGGCTTAGATATTAGACTCCATAGAATAACTTGCTAAAGATGTATAAATTTGTGCGGGAATATGATGATGATATATGGGATGATATGTAGCATAGAATTGATAATTTGGTGCAATTAGATGAAACTAGAAGAGAAGCTAGTGCCAAAAATGCAAAACTACAACTACAAGCCAAGAACTTGCATGAGAAGAGGGCTTCTCCCAGAAAATTTGAGGTGGATAGTATGGTATTAGTCTAGAATGCAAGGGCTCGGGATAAGGGTGAACATGGAAAGTTTGAATCATTATGGTTAGGCCCTTATCTAATAGCCAGTACACATGGGGAGGATTCTTACTTCCTCCAAAGTTTGACAGGAGAACTTCTTGAACTACTAGTACATGAACAGTTCTTCAAGCCATACTTCTCATAAGTATGTTATGATTCCATGTACACTATAGGTTTTGCACATTTTGTATATAGGTGTGTTTGCTTTGGTTGTGTCTAGTTTGGTCTTGCTACCTAGTCCGGGTAGTTCCCTAGTTTTTGATTCATTGTGTTTGGTTGATCTACTTCAACTTGAGATTCTAGGATCTCGCCATGCCTATGAGAGGCATGCATCCCCAGTCAAAGCCATTGATGGAACCCCTTAAAAAAAATTCATGATCCATCTCAAAATTTTGCAAAGTTTGGGTTAAAGTTTATATCTGAGAACTTAGGGTCATTGAATGATGCGGCTACATCTCAAAATTTTGCAAAGTTTGGGTTAAAGATTGTAGGTGGTATTAAAAGGAAATCAACAGTGGTCATTGAATGATGTGGCTACATCTCAACCATTCCCCATGCACCTTTCTGTTTCATTCTTCATTAAAATGTTGGCCGGGCTATGGCGGTTTTCCAACTATGGGCCTAGTGGTTTCAAGTGGTCAAAATCATAGAGCTTTGAAGTGAATCAACGGTCGATAGTAAGGTGGCGGTTCAATCCTTACCCTCCTTGTTATCCCTATCGCGGGTCCCCACCCTTACTATCCTAGTTCTCAAAGCGGGGTGGCAGGTGATTTCCACAAGGAATATCCCAGAGGGCGTGGAAGCATTGGAGCAAAGGAAAATATTAATAAAATATTTCAACATGAGGCATGGATAATAAAGTGTGTGCTACTAAAAGAAGATATAATGCATGTTTTTGAGATCTTTCAATCTGGGTCACTGATTATGTCAGATGAATAAGGCCATGGGTAATTGTTCTTGGATTAAGATGTGAGTATGTAGAGGCCATGAGACTTAATCTCATCCCTTCTCCATCTCCCCATTGATGTGAGTTGCACATGGTTTAAGACTCACGGGGGAAAGGGGAAGAATACACATGGATTCTGGATCTAATGACAAAGGAATGGTGGACCTCACACATCACTAGCAAGTGATTCCATGTGGATTTCTATCATTTGATAAGTATTATGAGTGCATATAGTAAGGTTCTTCAAATAAATCTAACTAAATATGGATTGTCCATCTGTTAACACACCCATTGGATCAACAAATAGCATTTAAAACTCAATTTGAAGGCAAGTGAGTCATTCTAGTTCACATGAGCGAGTCTTAATAACTGAAAGGAAGTCAAGCTACCAAAGCAGGAGGTTGCATAGCTATTAAAACCTATCTTGAAAGCATAATTGAGCATTGTCTTCAGGCTTGTTTGACGACGAGGCTAGGGTTATCAACCTGAGAAAGAACCAATAAGTAAATTACTGCCTTCCCATCAAAATTATTGATAAATTATGGTTTCCCAAACCTTTGATTCAATTAGGGTTTTCTTGGTTCTGCATTTTAAGGTTTGACATTCATAAAAGAGAATTGGTTGGCCCTACATTGTTGTAGTCCATGTCAAACCCTTATCTGAGTTGTAAGTCTTGTTCCAAGAAACCAATAACCCTACTTTGTAATACCTTTTGTATCATGGCTCCCAAAGCATAATCAAAAGCATCTTTTTCTAAAGGGGAAGCTTCTTCTCCCAAAATACTTTTGAGTACAGACCTTACTAGCTAGTTTCCACCCTCGACTAGTGAAAAACCTAAGGGTCAAGTGCTTCTCTGAGGTCTGCAAGTAGTTCAAGGTTTGATTGACAAGAGCAGTTCTATTAAGGACACCAAATTACCTTATACTTGGTGGGACTTGTTCTTTGGTTGGTTCAGAAATAGAAACATGGGTATTCCAATGGGTAACCCTTGGAATTTTGATCTAGGGAATTTGATTGTACCCAATGTTTACATGGATTTTGACTTGCTTAAATCAATGGCCACCAATTATGATCCAGTTGCAAGGACTATAAGAACATATGATGGGAAGGAAATGGTTAAAATTAACAAGGATGTATTTTCTCATATCTTCAAACTCACTAGGTGGGGTGATGAAATGCCTAAAATCAATGAAAACACTCTTAAGGAGGAATATGATAAGACTAAAATTGCATTTAGAGTCCACATCCTACCAAGATATCTAGCAGAAATTGGGGGTCAAAGGATTACAATAGGTAAATATGATAAGGATCCTTTCCTTGTTAGTTATTTTGTTTCCTAATTCAAAAAAACCTTTTACTCCATTTACCAGATAATTGGTTATGATCCTATCATGGGAATTCCTATGGCATGGATGTATAATATGGAATCGCATATTCAACACCCCCAATATTGCACACTATATGACTATGTGGGGTTTCTTGCAGAAAGAATTCATGAGGGTTTGATAAGTTTGAAGAAAGGTGCTGATGGAGTGAGGTTTAGTTTGTATTCACTACTAATGCACATTATTTTTTTCAAAGGTCCATCTTACTTTGGGCAGAGTATGACTTTGGATAGGAAGAAGGGTAACTTGGATTTGCATGTGTAATGTTGGACTACTATCCTGGACAAGGATGATAGGTCATATGACCATGTGGAATTTTAGAACTTGTTTTCTTCATAATTGAAGGGAGCCCTGGTTGTGAATATACCTGGAATTCCCATAGCCCTACATAGCTTCTTGAGACCCAAGGAATGAAGGCCAGAGTTGTTAGTTGATCACAATTTAGGAGATGTTATCCCATATCCTGATTAGACTGTATTAAGAGTGTATGGTCCCATTGTTGCACCTCACCTACTACCAAGATGTGTACAAGAGAGAATTGGTTTCCTTGAGGTAATATGGAAATTGGGGAGTGTGGAAAATGAACATTTATTGAATCAAGGAAAAGGAACATTTTTTCCTTCATACACATGCTTGTCTAATTTTGTAATGAAAAAGGGAGGTTGGAATAAGATACTTGATATACTCAAGACCTACCCAATGCAAATATCAGTAGAGAGGATTAGCTATGACCCCAAAGGTTTCATGGCCTAGTTGAAGGAAGGGAACAAGAGTTACAAATTTTTGCACATTTTCCAATTCCAAGAAGATGCGATAAGAAATGTGTTTGACCTTTTGGAAGAAGAAAAAAGAAAAGAAAGATGGATTACTTTCAATAAGATGAAAAGAAAGATAAAGAAGGAGAAACTTGACTTCAATATTCTCCCAGAGATTGAAAATGTAATGCAAAAGGTGGAACATGTATCACTGAATTTTGAGACAATAGTGGGCCACCTTGAAACTAAAGGGGTGATAATTAATAATAAAGGGAAATCCCCCATTGAACAAGAATAAGTTGTGGGAGAAGTCCCTACTATGGAAGAGAAATATACATCTCAAGCCCCCGAAAAACCAAAAATAAAGTTCTTTGTAAGAAGAAAGAGTAAGGAAAAGAAAAATGATGCAGTTCCTACTCCCTCCCAACAAGAGGAGCAAAGGCCTCCTTCTCT
>VDFB02171418.1:0-13721 GCA_007258455.2 Sequoia sempervirens
GGTTGGAGCCTATCAAATAGAGGTTGGAGCTTTATGTTGAATTGGAGCTCAGTTTGTGTAGAGATTGGAGACTTTAATAGTAGGTTGGAGCCTACAAGAAGAAGAAGAAGATTAATATATATATATATATATTTCCATGGTTTTCTCTCACAAGGGTTTCCATGTAAAATTGTGTGTTGTCTTTGTGTTCTTAATTTCTAGATCTTACTTGAATGCTTTTATTTTTATTGGTTAGGTTTTGAAAAATAAAATATTGTTAGATATTGATTCATCCCCCTTCTCAAAATCACCTTGTGCTCATCATTTTCAAGTGACACTATTAGGATTGCAAATGGGAAAATGATTAAACCTCCTAGATATCCACCTAAAAGGAAGCTAAAAAAATAATGTAAATGTGATTTGAAGGAATCACTCTTCTAATTGGAAATTCACTAGATGGTTGGAGGCAATAAATGCTCTTTTAAAAAACTATACAAGTTTTAAAATCTCCCATGTATACTGGGAAGGTCATGTGAGAGTAGACAAGGTTGTGAGCATGGTAATAGACATGGAGGTAGATGAAATCATGATAGACTTGGAAGTAGAGTGTCATTTTTCTTAGTGCTAGGTGTGTGATAAAACAACCTCTTGTAGAGGCTTAAATGAAGAAGTACAGTAGGAAATGATGCTTCGTTAAGGCAAGCTGAGGAGAAGTACACAAGCTCATGTGGAAATTATTGAGACTGGGCTTTAAAGGCAAAGATGGGAGACACATTTTCTTAATTTATCATTTCATTTCATAGATCTAGAATGGATACTATAGTGTGTTTGAAGCCAAAGAAGAGGCAAATGACATTTCTTGGTGAGCTTTTAGAACAACGATTTATGGCAATTTTTAAGCCTAATTGCGGGGTGGTGTTGCATGTGATAAGACTAGTTTTGGGCGACATGTACACAAATGAGGCAACACACTACCGGGTGAACACAAGTGTGGCGTTGATGTTCATGAAAATTGAAATGAAGAAAAAAATCCTATGTCCCAAATGTCTATAACAATAGGATCTAGGTTCCTTTCTCTAAAATTTCATTAGAAAGAGAGAAGATCACAAAGGGATAGGATTGACTTTTAACCTTGAGGTGAGCCAACCCTATTTTGGGATCTTGGATGTCTACTTTCTTATGACAAAAATGAATGATTTGCAATGATTTGGACTAATTTAAAGTGCATAAACTAAGTTGAAGAGCCCCCATCACCACCATGGGCTGATGTTGTTGATGTAGAACCAAGTTCAACAAATGAAACACAAGAGTCTTTAGGTGTAGATTGTGAGATTATGTACTCTCCCATAAAGGAGGGTGTAAAATCTAATAAACCCAAATCATCCCTAAAACATGTGTTTGAAGATGAATCATTTGTTTTTGACTCTTTGGACCTTGAGGGTGAGATTTGAGACTCCCCTTTGAAATGAGGTGAAAAATATAACGACCCCAAATTGTCATCTAAGAGTTTTATTGTAGGTGAAAAAAAATTATGTTTGCCATCAAATTGTATAGGTTCTACCTTTGAAGTTAGAATTAAAGTATTAAGAGAGTTGGCAATGTCACATGATCATGTTGAACTTGTGAATTATAGATTTTTTCATCTGCTTCAACCATGTATATCTTTTTGTTATATTCAAACTTCATCTCATAGTGAAGATTATATGAGACTCCTTTCATGGCATGAATCCATGGTCTCCCTAGGAAAAGGTTGTATGAAAGAGGTCCTGGCATGATATGGACAAGATTGGGAAAAACTATAGGTCCAAACTTAGTGGGTAATGTGATCATTCCTAATGGGTGCCTATTAACATTGTCAAATCCATGAATATTAACATCATGGGGTTGAATAAGCTTCTTGTCCACACTAATTTTATCTAGGAGATCATTGCTATAAACGTTAAGACCCACTCCATTGTCTATGAGAGTACGCCTAACTACAGTTTCATTAATGATCACCTTTATCATTAAGGGTTCATGTTTATTTTGGATCTCAAGCAAGGGTAATTGATGTTGAGGGAATATGATATCCAAACTTGTCACTTGTATACAATCAAATGAGGTTGCTACATCATTCAATTTAATAGAAGATTGGATATTATTCTTTTGCAAAAATTCTTGGAGCATCCTTTTGTATGTAGGTGATGTTTGAATCAAATCCCAAAGGGAGATGTTTATTGGAGTACAATGAAGTTTCTCAACAAGATCGTACTCTTTACCACTGCACTGGAGAATGTTATATGTGTGGGCTATAGTATGATAACTTGGTTGCTGCAACACATGTTCACTACAGAGTTGCCATGCAAAGTTCAAGATAGCACCTGGAGGTTTAGGAGGTCCTATAATGGGAGGTGACTAAGGAGGCTCACTAATTAAAGGAGATACAATTGTTACTTGCACATTCATAACCTCAACTGAGTTACCTACACGACCTTCTATTGAGGGTGGATCTAATATGAACTTAACATCTTCATCTCTTCCATCCATCTTATTGTTTGTCGAGAGAAATGTATCAACGATATCATCTTCCTTTACTATCATATCTTCACAAATGGGTAAAGCATTAGAAGAGGGACAAACAATATTCTCAAGACGCTCAATAATTAGGTCTTCTAACACCAAGATACATTAGTCATAAGTAGGAGAGGTATCGGGAGAAGAACAACTAGGATAGTCATGATTGTCTATGATTGCATCCTCTTGCACCAAAGCTTTAGTGGATGATCTAGGTGAGATTAAGTCCTCAAGGGATTCATCTAACATGTCAAAGTCATCACAACAAAAGGGCCTGGTAAGTATACAAGGTGCTTGTGGAAAGAGATCTAACATGACTATATTACTATGCAATGTATGATTTTGTGCAAAAATGAAAATTAAGTACCCAAATTATGCAATTCTTTAGAAAATATAAACAATTATCCTATAGATCTAATAATTTTTCAATACTGAAATGCAACATTTTTTTTCAATTTTGCAACAAATCAAACAAATGACACTTTTCTTTTAGATGTAATAACAAAATTTCAAAACAGACTCTACAAGCAGGAACAGACTGATAATACAGAGACAAAACAGTGTGCAATTTTTTTTAGGACACCTGTATAAAGACAAGTTTTTCCAAAGGCGAATGGGTCTGTGTAAAGGGTTCTAAAAAATGAAAATTTGAAGTTTTATGTTGTTTTTTGATGTTTATTTCTCCAATTGCAAATAGGTTATCCAATGACTATTTTTCCAAATTTTTCTTAATTTTGGACAATGTAGGGGAGGGGGGCCCATAGTAGGGCAAAGACCAATATTAGGGATAGAAGTAGTCCTCAGTGGACCCCACACTGGAGCACCTTAATATCCACTTTCAAAACACTTTTTTTCTCCATAAAGTACATAATCTGACAAATCATGTGATGCCACATTAGCGAAACATATTCAAATGACTTAGTGCCCTACTATTGGATTGTATGTGGTTTTTTAGTTTTTCTGGATACCTCAACAAAAAGCATGCTGATGTGGCATCATATTTGATGATGTGACCCTAAAAATATTTTTTTTAAGTAGATGAGTAGCCAAATAAACTGTTGTACAAAATTGGGACTAATTTGAAATTATTTAGTATGAAATTTAAAAACTCAAAGTTAGGGTGCCTTACTGTGGGCCCCTCTACCCTAATGCAAGATGCAATTGTGAAACAAATGTAAAAAAAAATTGGTAAGTTTTTTAATGCAAATTTTAGATCTAAAATGCAATAATTAATTGATTCTAAGATGCCACAACTTGAAAATGCAATTTTGAAATAAAACAATGTAATGTTTTTCAATTTGAGACAATGTGATCTACATGAAAACAATGCAACAACAAAGGAAACTTTTAAATGCAATATTCAGATCTACTATGCAATACTTAAATAATTTGAAATGTGAAATTTCATAATGATTTGATGCAAATTTGAAACAAAACTATGTAATTTTTCACTTGTTTTGAGCTAAAATGAAAGATGCAATGAACATGCAATGGACAATTTTAGATTTTAACCACTTAATGAATGCAATATGAATGTAAATCTGATCTAAATATGACTACAACAAACCCTAATGCAACCTATGATGCAATATGGAATGCAATGTTTTGAATTTTTATGACATTTTAGAATGCAAAGATGAAACCCTAACTAAGAAATGCAAATGCAAAACCTAGATTTGGGGTGAATTATGGAAAATTTTAGAAGGTATGTAATGCTAACATGTTGGTTCACCAAAATGAAATGAAGAAAAATGGATCATATGTACCAAGTTTCTATGATAATAGGATCTAGGTGCCTTTCTCTAAACTTTCATTAGAAAGAGAGAAGATCACAAAGGGATAGGATTGACTTTCAACCATGAAGTGAGCCAACCCTATTTTAACCATTCCATTTGGATCACTCACTTACCTTTTTTAGTTTCATTATGGTGAACCTAACGTGATAGCATCGTGCACTGTACACTTTTATAGGTATGAGACTTTGAGCATATCACATGCACAAGGCTGATAGGCTATCCCACGGTAGTGACGCTTGGTTACTCTCAAGCTTTCAGCTACACATTGAGATAGATTTGGCAGGTTGGGGACCTTTGGTTTTGGAGGGTTATTTTTGATCAACTTGATGAGGATGGCATAGTATTGAGACCCTATAGGACCATACCATAGTGGCCAGATCCTACATAGTAGCTTGTGAGGATACATCGGAACAAGCTCCTACTGGGGAAACATGATTATATAGTATTTCCATTCTACTACGATTGCATAATGAGACATTTTAGACAAAGGCAGGTGCCACCTAGGCCACGACCTACGTATCTAGGGGACATCCGATGACCTACAACTAATTATGTCATTTCCAATGATTCCAATGAGGATACTAACATGCCCCAAGTAGCAAATCAAGATGACGTAGGTGCCATGATAGCCTATGAGTAGTGGTGGATGGGAGCATGACCTACAACAGTCTTCCTTATGTAACACCCCATTGGCGACACTGAACCTCACCCAGGTTATGGGGAGGAGAGAGAGGACGAAGCCATGGATGGTGATACATATGATGAGGACAAAGTGACTAGATGGTTGATGAGGATGAGGAGGATGGGGAGGAGCAACCTTTGAGAGACGAGCTTATGCAATGAGTGGACATTGTAGATGCCCCCGATGAGAGACCCGTAGTTCCTCCCAGAGTCACCCAATTGTAGTCAGTGAGCGCAACAAGCATGACATCTCATGAGCATGGAGAGAGTAGTAGTGAGCATGATGAGTTGGTGGCCTAGGTAATGATGTATTACTTTTATTATGATTTTAAGTTTTAGTTATAGTTTTCTTATTATATCATATTTTGATGTATTTTATGTTTTACTTGTTATATGTGACATTAGTGGGTGGCAAGATTTCGTTAGACGGGTCATTACACAAATGACCCTTGTCTTACCTCCACATAAAACTACACAAGCAGAGCATGGGCCACCACCTATGGTGGGGCACCATGCAAATGTTACGTTCTTTCTACGCACACATGATTTTTGTAGAGGGCGAGCTCCAAGGCCTATGAGAGTGGGTTAGTTCCATGAGCTACTTATGATCCACTGTCCCCTGGCGAGCACCACCACCAGGCCCCAAGGGGTCTAGTAGTCATAGGCCCACCTAGATGTACTTATGTTTATATTATGCCACATTATGGTGATTATGTATATAAACTTTTGTGATTAATATATAAGCATTTTGTTTCTATATGTGTTCTTATTTAGATTAGATGTCAATTAAACAATCTTGGTGTGGATTATTTAATAAATGTCTCCATGATCTAATTTTATATGTGTGATCTAACTAAAATACTTATGTATATGTAGATACAACATTTGGATTAAGTGCAATCATGTTAAATTAAATGCTCCTTATGATCTAATTATGGAAAATTAAATGCATATACTAATTTAATTTAACACAATACACATGAAATTGAACATCATGTAAAATAAAGTAATAATCTAACTAATGAACAATTACTCTATAATTCAAGACATACAAGGAATGTTTGTCAAGAATGAAACAATGCGAGATAAAGTAGAAAACTATCTGCTAAATCTAATAACATTCTTTAATATACATACTATTCAAAAGAGATAGTTATTGTAATATTTACGTAAATACACAACATTGATAGGTTCTTTAAGTGTAATATTCACATCAGGTTCACCAAAATGAAACATAGAATTAGGTAGTTAAGTGGGTAATCCAAAATGGAATTAATTAAATGGATGTATGATACACCTACACCTTCTCTATTTTCATTATGAAATGAAGAAAAATGGATCATATGTCCCAAGTATCTATAACAATAGGATCTAGGTGCCTTCTCTAAAATTTCATTAGAAAGAGAGAAGATCACAAAGGGATAGGATTGACTTTCAACCTTGAGGTGGATCAACCCTATTTTGGGATCTTGGATGTCTACTTTCTTATGATAGAAATGTCTATTTCACAATGTTTTGGACTAATTTAAAGTGCATAAACTAAGTGGATTATATGACCTAACACTTGAAATGCAAAATTATATGATAATAAAAGCAAAAACGATAGTTTGCAGGTAGATTTGGGAAGTTTAGAGAATGGAAAATCTTCCCATAAAAGTGGGTTTTGAGGTGTCTACAAGGACTCATTCATCGAAGGGTGAATGGGTCTTTGTATAGGGTTTTTTCTCAACTTTTTGGGTCCTCTGGTGCAAGATCTTAGCTTCTGTTTTCTCCTAGTTTCATTGTCAGAAAGTTGAAAATAAATTCTAAATTTTAGTTTCTGTGACTTGACAACAATGTTGACAACAAATGCAACTTTGCAAAATTTCTCCTTTGATCAAATTTCAATCCTTCTTCACTTATAAATCTACACATACAAAGAGAGAAACAAAAATATTTGTTTTTCGGTGAATGGGGCTTTTCCCTAGTCAAATGCCATATTCGGTAATTAAACCTTGATAATGAAATAATGACAAAATGAGGGAATTGATGAAGGAACAAAGATTTTCACAACTCACCAAACCATTAATGGCTAACCTTAGAGGACTAAAGTCTAACACATCACTCTAAGGTTTGGATCTTGCATGATTTGGCTTGATTTATTGATCGATTTGATGCTTGAATGCTTGGAACCTACATCACAGTGTTAGCTCCAAAACATGACATGAAAACACATGAACTTTGACAGGATCATATGATCTTGATTTTTTTTGTAGATAACTAATAAATCTGCTCTTCAATGCTCTTGACAATAATATTTTCTTTTGTGAAAGTTGCCTTAATTCTAGATGCTTTGAATTGATAAAAAGACTATATATGTATAGGTGATTTTCTAATTTCCTGACAATTAAACAAAAAAAGCCAATAATTATAATTTGAATTTTAAAAATTAAAATGCCACCAAAAACATATTAAAAATTGGGACCTATGACTTAAGGAGGACTTATTCGCCCTTGGGTGAATGGGTCCTAAGCCCTAAATCCAAGACACTCAATTTCCAAGGTGTTTAATTTGATGTTTGCAATTGTTTTTAAATGTAGGCTCCCCTTTCAAAAATAAAATGAATTAGGCTTTTAAATGCATAATTGGACCAATTAGAGGCTTAATTAAGTCTAATTAATTAATGGGATGCAAACATAGTGTGAAAATGTAAAGGTATACATTTTTCTATGCTACAACAATGTTGTTAGATACAAGGGAAGAAATAAGAGTTGTAAAGAAGATAATGGAAACCCTTGTATGACCATGTTAGCATTGGGGAATGAAATAAATTTTGTATTGTGCCTCACCTGGGGTTGGGCCCACATCGAGAGGAAGGATATGGTTGTAGATTGCAAAACAACTGAACCCAACATGGGTCCCCTTTGTCATTTGGGGGTTGGGGATGAATGTCAACCTACGATGCCATCACACATGACTAGGCATCAATTTCCCCAAAAACCTTGTGGGGCAAAACATGGATGGCATGTTGGACTGGTCCTTTGCTCTGATAAACTCATTTGTAATGGTGGAAATTGAGGTATGGGATGGTAACTAGTAAGAGAGGAAGGGGTAAGTTTGCAAGTCTCTTTTTGTTTTCTATTGATATTATGGGTAGTAAATTAGCATGTATGTATGGTCGGGATGCAAGATAGTATGCTCCATTGTTGTTGTAGACATTGAAAAATTGTCCTATGCCTACAACGACATTTTTTCATTAATGTTCATCCAAACTAATTAAATGATCTTATTATTTAATTAGATTAACCTCTTTCCTCCAAGTTCATTTTTCTTCTTATCCATATAGTTATTCTAACTTTTCTCTAAGGTTAATTTTAATTGTTTAATTAGTTGACCACTTTTGACTAAATAATTATCTTTAATTATTTAATCTCTAATCTTTTTTATAATTAAATAAATATTTTTAATTTAATTAATTAACTAATTTCTAAATTCTTCTATAGTTAAATAAATGTTTTTATTTAATTATTCATATGGGTGTAAAAAATACATTTTATTTATTTATTACACTTACCTTGAGTTGATGCAATAATTTGGGTCCACAAAAAGTTCAAAAAGTGGAAGTGTTTTTGCTATTTTTTTAGAATTTGTCACACTTGGACTGAAAATTATAAGCACTTACACATTGAATTTTAAAAAAGTCAATAGTGTGAAATTTAGTATTTTGAATCTAGTTTTCGAATATGTAATTTATTTTAATACCCATATGATACAAATTAAATTTTAATAGGCATGTATAAAAACCACTTTTTAAAAGTCACTTTTTTTTACTATACCATGCATGTGTATAGACACCACTTTTGACCTAAATAAAAATATTTTTCTAATTGCTTTTGGGGAAAGATATGTAACAACATGAATATTGATGAGGATTTTTTTTGTAATTTTTTTGAATTTTTTTTATTGAGGTTTTATTGGCCCTAATTGGTGTTTTTAAAAATCAGCATGTATAGATGGCATAATTGAAACTAAACTAAACATTTTTTGAAATTTTTTCAATGTGTAGAGAATTTTCTGAAGATTGATGTCATATATATTTTTTTGCAAAAATGTTAATAGATAAAAAGTTATTAAAAAATAAAAAAGCTTGATATTTCAAGTTTATAGACCAATTTTCTTAGAAATTAATTAAAAAACAGAAAAAATAACTAAATCTTATAAAATTATATATTTGAAAACTAGACATTGTGATCTATAATGGGTTTTAATTTTATAGATTAATTCTGAAAAAAGTTCGTCAACTATATTGCCAAAGTTGGACATTTCTCTTGAATCTGCCTTAGTTTTTTAGTTGCAGGTCAAAGACTAAGGGTCGGGTTGCAAAACCTTTCCCAAGCCTAAAACCCAAGCAAAAAGTGGCTTGGAATTTCAATTTTTTTTAGAATGGGTACCCAATTAAGAACAAGTTCCCGATCCAAGGCTCGAGTTCTTGTTCCTAAACAGGTAACTGTTTTCTTAAAAACAAGTACCCATTCCTTTCAACTTTTTTTTTTACCGAAACGTCCCCTCTTCGTGGACCCAACTTCTTGCACTTACCCCCTTATCTCTTCAATATTTCCATTTTCATTCATCAGTCAACTATATCTTATCTTTGAAATTTAGATCTTTTAGAAATCATCAATTTTCCTCCATTTTGGAATCAAAATCTTTTCAAAATCATCATCTTTCCTTCATCTTAGAAACATCTTTAGTTAAAGTTAAGCATGAAATTAAAAACTTCACGTGCACCATTATCCACCATTTTAATTAGATAATTCAACATTATCTCTTCTTGAATTAAAATGACAACTTTTCCTTTCTTTCCCATGATCTCATCAGTTGATATTCTCTTCAATCCAGATTGTCAATCAAGCTTTTGTCTTTTATAAATTTGACCTTCATCCTCTTTCTAGTCTAACCATAGTCTTCAAAATATTTCCATCACTATTGTATTGAGCTTGTCACATTTTGTGCATGCAATTCTAAGAGCAATAACAACTACTTGAAAAGCAAGGTGGAGAAGGACAATGGACGTAAAATAATATTGATGTGAGAAGGTATAACATTTGTTTAATTTGCATACTTCTTGCATTTCCTTTTCATACTTCATTGGTAGATTAGGACTGTTAGTATAAGTTCAATGGTTTTTGTGGTTTCCAAATTGATTTTTGCATTTGAATCTGATTTTTTATCTTACATTTGGTGAACTTGATGTGAATACTAACTCTTTTTTATTAACCTTGTTGTTTGTATTTCTGGTGTTTTTTTATCTTGAAGGTTGCAGGTACTTTCAAGAGGCTGTAAAAATCACACTTTTGGTGCTAGATAACATTTAAAACTAAAAAATATATTTTTCAAGCATTTTCTTTGTTAATCCGTACATTGGTATGGATTTCTACTTTTGGATTGTTAATTCATTGTTGCACATCTTAAATTTCTATTCATAGTTATTTTATTTTATTTGCTAATTAAAAAATTAATTAACAGAGGTTTAATCACTTGGTGAGACTTTTTACTCCTCCTTTTCAGAATTTTTGAAAATACCAACCTACAGTAAAATAGGCATAACTTTTAAACCACTAATCAAATTCTCAAGTTTTTATAGGCATTGGAAAGCTAATTCTAATGTGCATGCTATGAATTAGGTCATTTCTTTAACTCAAAAATAATAAATTAGGTATAATTATTCAAATTGAAAGTTCCAGTTTCAAAACTTCAAACAAGCACATGCATGAACTTGCTTTTTGGCGATTTTTTAAATTTCATAAAAAATTCATGAGAATTCTAATGGTGTGCTTAGTTTTCTAATTTGAATTATTTTGTTATGTGTTTTCATTAATCATTTAATCCAACACTTTTTCACCACGAAGGAGAAAAACACATAAACAATCCTCTTTTGCAAGCTAAAGAGAAAAAAATAAACTTCAAACAAAATTGGTTATGCAAGACAATATTAAGAAGACAAGTTTATAGACAATTTTAGTTTTACTTGCTTATTTTGTGTGTCTTTTCAAATCATTATAATGAAGAATTAAAATTAACCATAGACATTTTGATATGGTTAATTAAAGAAAAAGTGTCTTTTAATCCTAAAAGAGTGTGTGTGTGCTCTTCTCTGGAACACTTGTGTGATCTTGAGAATCAAAAACACCATGTTTTCTTTTTCTTTTCAGGGGGCTTATCTAGGGATTTCATCACCCTAGAGGACGACCTAAACTCCAATGTTTGGACAAAGTATAAATAGTGGGGGGTGAATCAAAAGACACGCCTCTTGGAAGTTGTGAGTTTGTCATTGGGCTAAGCCCCCAAGAACTTTATACCTTGGGGAAATGAGCAAGAAGGGTGGGTTACCCTCTTCCCCCGACTATTTGACTTTCTTGCTCTTTCAAATTCACAGGATTAGGCCTCATGTGTCCTTATGGCATATAGAGGGTTCCATTAGAGATCCTTATAGCCTAGTTTAAGACTTTTTGACTGTTGCTTAGTGTAGTGCAAGGTACAATATCATGCTTGAAGCTACTCACCATGTGTCCCCTTGAGTAGAGATATAAATTCTTTGGTTTGGATTTTCTAGCTTCCTTGGGAGAGAAGAAAGGTGATCATGTTGTTGTATTAGGCTTGTGCCACTAGACCTCTAGCTATCCACTCTAGAAAGAAAAGTGTCTCACATCAATCTTAGGATATTAGCACTTTTGATTGATGCACCTACACTAAGTTAACACTCCTACTTTATTAATTCTAGGCTTGTTCATGTGTTTTTTGTGTTTGCTTTGGTTAGAGTAAAACCTCCCCATCTAAAACCCAACAGGAACCCTATCCTTCTTAAGCCCTAGTTTTTTTAATCTTCTATATTTTTATTAGTATAGAATTTCAAAACTTCAAAAATCCTTTTTTTTTTTAAAACCCCAAAAATCAGGAAAAAAAAACAAAAACCAAAATAGTCTTTGATTGCTTTTCCTCACCTCTTTCTAGGGTTTAGAATCCAACTATTATCTACCAACTCAACCATCCTTTACATCCAAACCAAAACTACACCGACTTATCCATCCAAACCATCTCATTGTCCATCCTAATCTAAGTTTATAACCATGCCTTCATGTTACCTTAATAATCTCCTTAGTCAAGCTGAAAACCAAAAAGTCACAATCCCTAATCAATCATACATCCACCCTCCTTTCCAATAACCCACAATCCCTATTCATTCATACATCCACCCTCCTTTCCAACAACCCACAATCCCTACTTAGCCATCTATTTATCCTCCTTTCCAATAATCCATAATCCCTAGTCATCCATCCATGTTCCAATAATACCACCCAACCACAATCCCTAGTCATCCATCCATGTTCCAACAATACCACCCAACCACAATCCCTATTAGCCTATCCATCAATGCTCAATATAACCCACAATCCCTAGTATCATTTCCATCAATCCTCAATACCAATCACCCACAATCCTTAGTATCCTATCCATCAATCCTTCATACTAACAAACCACAATCCCTAGTCATCCATCCATTTCTCATCCATACCAACAACCCCCAACATTCCAACCTACTTACCAACAACTCATAAGCTCTAGTCAGCCATCCACATGCCCTCAATATCAACAACCAATTAACACAACCTCTACCATTAATCCCCAACAAACATCCATTAGGTATCCTTATAATAACCTTGACAAGGTAAGCCAATCTTCCATCCAAAGCCTTCCTCAACACAAAACCATATCACAAATCCCTATCTCCCATACATATCCTAAATCGTCATCCCCATCACTAGACCAAGAAATTATTATAGCCTCCACCTACTATCACAATCCTTCATCCACTTTAATCCATTTCAAATCACTCCATCCCATCCACAAATACATTCTATAAAAACCCACTTCTCAATATTTTCTATCAATTCCTAAATGAAAGCAAAGTTAGGCGATCCCATCATATTGCTAATCTTACACCATGCAACTTATCTTCCACCATCATTCCCTCCATCACCTATCATGCTAACTCAAGAGCTTCCTATCTAAAACCATGAGTCCAATCAAGAAAGTCAAATCATTATCTAAAATAACTTTCCATTATCTAAACCATTGGATCTATGTCAAGATAAAAGTTCAAAGCATGATGAAATAAACTCCAAGATAAATCAAGATCAAGTTACCTAAGAAATCTCTTTAGATGATCATGAAATCCATGATAATTCAATCCTTGGTCATGATCCTATCCTTGAGTCTATCCAAGAATCCCCTCTAGATGATCATGACATCCATGATAATTCAATCCTTGATCATGATCCTATCCTTGAGTCTATCCAAAAATCCCCTCTAGATGATCATGACATCCATGATAATTCAATCCTTTATCATGATCCTATCATTGAGTCTATCTAAGAATCTGTTAGAGTATAGGACCACTGAGAGGGGGGGGGTGTTGAATCAATGGTCTAATGAGGAACCAAATTTTATCAATTAACTCACTTGTATTATACAAAGAGATCTATTGAAAACACTTCAAACATTATAGGTATTGAATGTTGAGTGAGTCACACAGATATATAAATCAAAACATGATACTTGAACAAAGATGACCTATTAAACACAATATGACAAACCATCAAGAGGAGACATAACACAAGTATTATGAGTGGAAAACCTTAGAAGGGTGAAAAACCACCCTGAAAATAAACTTTA
>VDFB02171420.1:0-21921 GCA_007258455.2 Sequoia sempervirens
TGCACACTTCTAAATAGACTATTTGACTGAAATTTTTAACTAGCAAAGTGCCCCTTCAAGTCCACGCATGCACCAAAATATTGGTTTTCTAACATTTGATTTTTCCTTTGTGAGGTGCATGCTTCAACTTCAAGTGCACACGTATTAACTGACTTTTGATCTCTAGACTTGCACCTGTCATGCATGCACATCTTCATCCCCCACACAACTAAACATGACTTTACACTTTAAATTGAAATTGAATTGTCTTTGATGAGATGCACACATCATAGACTTACATGCACCATTGCATTGAGATTAATTTTTAATTTCCTCTATCAAGTGTGCACCTAATGCTTTGATGCACAAATGTACACCAATATTTCAACTAATTTTGAAATCAAATTTTCCTCTATAGTGAGGCATGCACTTCTTGCTTAGGGTTTCCCTTCTAAATTGGATTGCTCAAACTTGCCTTTCTTATTCATTTAGACACACACTTTTCCTTCACACACACACCTTTGAATGTAGTTTGTGAATTTCATATTTCCACTTGGCATTGCCCTTTGTTGAGTGCACACTTCTTGCTTAGGTGTGCATTTGTATCTGTATTTCTCAAAATCTCTAATGTAGGTGCAACCCTAACCTCATGCCTCAACCATATTTTCCGAACAAAAACTATCTTCATTTTTTGTCTTTCTAAAAGTGTCCAAAAATTCTTTCCAAAAATTCTTTCCATTTTTCTTGTATTTGAGACCATTTCACAACATAGACTAATAGGTTAAGGCAATGAAATGTGACCATTGAATGGATGGAAAGACAAGTTTTTAGCTTGGAAACTTGAAACAATACAAAAATTTCATATAGGTATAACGCATGTCTTGTCATGGACTGTGCTTTAAGGAATGGTTAGGGATTTGAAATTTAGGAGAATTCCTGCTTGAATGATCCCTATGCAACTGCAAATGGTTAGGCCAGCATGGGACTGCAAGCTCTATTGCACTCCAACATGGTTAACATAGTCCAAAACAGTTATCATAATAGCTCCATTCATCATGGGATATTGGATCTATAATGGCATGACAAATTTGATGTGTCTACCTATTTCTCTAAGAAAATCCTTCCCCCTTTTTGAGCATGTTATGTGCAACATTGTCAAAAGATTATGTGACCAAAAACTATTGAAGAAAGGTATGTGGGCCACACCACTAACATAAACTCTTTCAGCACTAGATATTGGCAAAAGATTATGAGCCATAGATGAATGGCTCACATTGATTAACAAATAATCAATAGTTGAGGAATCACTACACCAAATAAAGTTATGCACAAGTTCCTTAGCCATTTTTTATTTCTAATAAGGAATGAACACGTCATATGCTTTCACTTTATTGCAAAGACATGAAATACTTGAGGGCCTTGCCATTGTTGATGTGTCACGATGTTGGGGCTTGCCATTGCTGATGTGTCACAATGTCAGGGCTTTGCCTTGAAAACATCCTTGTGTCAAGCTACAAATCCTCAATGTTGTTAGATTGAAGGCGGTGCAGATTAGATGACACATGCTACTCCAAGCATCCAAAGACTTTAAAATACTTAGCACATGCAAAAATATTAAAATACACCAAACCAAAAAGAATGTTTGCTATTATAGTGAAAACCACTACATTTACTAAGTTACTTACAAAGTTATAGATATTGACCTTGCAAATTCATAGTGGGAAGATTATGCTGCATTTTGTCCTAGATTTGTAATGCTTCTAGGTGTGAACACAGTTGGAGCACATTTGAGGCTTGTTAATGTTTTAATTCACATCTTTTAGTGCAACACCAAATGGAATAGATGTGTGGTAGAACCACTATTTGAACTAGAAGGAGAAGCTCCCTATAAACAAAAAATAACCTAATTTAAACAATAGCTACTTGCTATTCACAATTTTTCTAGTGTTGTTCGAGGTGTTTCATGCTCATGCTAGACAAAAGTAAAGATGTGTCTTTTTGGACTCACATAGGGCCAAAAAATTGACACACACTTAACTCAAGACAAAAGATTTTTATGCGTTTTAATTGAAAGAAAACCCTATGATTACTACACACTTAGGATGTTTAGCTAAAAGCATAGACTAAATAATGCAAGTACACAAAGTTGGGATAGGTTTAATACATAGAACTTAGTAAATTAGAAGAGGGAAACGGTATACAAAACTACCCAACCTTTTTAACTGCAACTTACAATACAAGGCTATGATTTACAATAAAAACACTTTAATTTACCTCATCAACACATACAAATGATGTTACAAGCCAAAAAAATTATTTCATTCAAAACTACAACTACCAACATAATGACTACTATAATACAAAAATTTAAAGTAATTATTAAGTGATATTTAATTCATAAAAGCAAAAATAACACGAAAAAACACTTCAACAACAATTTAGAAGCAAGATAGGCAATACTAAATTCCATTAAATAAAAATCGAATTCTAAATCAACAATCATTGAACCATAGATGAAAATCTCTACGAGTACTTGTAGAACTCATGAGTACTCACGTGCCGTTTTACGACGACAAGTTACTTGCCCAAAAACTCATCGTTGAGTTTTCCAAAAACTTGTAGCAATCTTTCGTGAAAAATTTGCAAAAATGCACACTTTTTTTAGCAAAGCCCGTCCAAAACTCACCCATATTTGATATAAATCTGACTTTATGCCATACATGATTTTTTTTAGGGGTTTTTATCTATTTTTGGACACGAAAAGCAAACACAGCTACTCAAGGCACAATGTCGCACAATTGTAACAGATGTTTTTTTTCACCTTTTCGCAATTCCAATTTCTCCAAAATATTGGGCATCTAAAACATTCTGCAATGAGCATATTCACTCTAATGGAAGTGAATATTGCCCCCAAACCCGCATGAGAGGCACTGCCCCTCAACCCCATTGAGGTCTATGATATGTATTAAACTCTAATTTTGATTTATATATGATGGAAATCAATAAATATGTTCTACAAATTTAGTAATATGCGTTTTTTAAGAATATTTTTAAAAATTTATGTATTTAAAAATGTTTGATGAAATTGCTGAGTTTTTCCACGAGTTTTTGCAGAGTCCGGAGATTTTTAATTTTTTGGGCTTGCCAAGTAATTGCCGATTCCAAGTTTTACAACTATGCATTGAACAATACTCCCCTAAACTAATTTCAACAAACACTTATTTATAATGTTTTACGCCTTGCATGCAAAAATAGTAAAAAGCTAACTATGACTTCTATTTTAAGAAAAGTGTTGAATTATGGTAGCTTCGGTCAGATATAGAAATGATGATCATATGTGTGTGTATATATATGTCAGTATGTACTGACATATGTATACACACATATATATATTTTAACTGTATATATTATCATTTATATCAAATCTACTACATTCCAAGTATACTATCGATCTGCATTTAGAGGTTATTAACTGCAGATTATTAGCATTTTGTGTTTCATATAGGATCCCGATCAAGCATCATTATCGGTGATCATTTCCAGATTGGATATAATTTATTTGTGCAAAATAAAATCAGATTGAACTTAGTAAGCATTTAT
Organism: Sequoia sempervirens; assembly: GCA_007258455.2. Taxonomy (NCBI): domain Eukaryota; kingdom Viridiplantae; phylum Streptophyta; class Pinopsida; order Cupressales; family Cupressaceae; genus Sequoia; species Sequoia sempervirens. The sequence continues at coordinate 3,580 of VDFB02171420.1, forward strand.
GTTTATTAAGTAACTAACTCCGATTTAAGGATCAAGTGTTTAGTTAGTCGAATTGGCACAATCCAAGAGACACGTCCCATGAGTAGACATGCCTCCACTTCGTGGAGACATGTCCGCTCATAGAACGTGTCTCCCATTTGATACTTAATGCAGATCCGATCTACATTTGAAGACATCGAAATCAATAAATGTTCTGCTCTTGTAGATCGAATACCATTAAGGAAAAATTCAGACTTGTGAATTCATGATCAGTATTTTTTAATATTGATTTGGCATCAACTTCATATTTATCAAGTTCAACATTCTGGTTATAATCTGAAAGAAATTTAATCATTTTAACATGGTATCAGAGCCAAGTTATGGAAGATCCGATTAAATTTAAAACATCAGATTTGTCTAAGTAACATAACGGAAGGTGGCGAACTTTATTAAGGCATTTGGGCGAACTCAGAAATCATCACGAAGAAGATTGAATTATGTCTGGTTTTTTTTTGAATCAAAGAAACTGATCACAAAGACAATCTTGACTCTAATAGATATCGGCCCTTTTTCAAGTCTTGAGTTACGAAGGCTCTGAAGAATAACTTCGTTTTTTCCTTCCTGACCCATCACCACATCTGCCAGAATATGAGGCGACAAGCTATTTGCAAATTCCCACGTTTTTCAAGTTGCAACGATGGCACAATGCAGCAGAGGAAGAGAATATCGCTTGCCCCATATCTTAAGATTGAATCAGCAACCCTAGGCAAACTCTTTGGCAATTTCGTGCTCAACTCTAGATAAAACCTTTTAAATCAAATATGGTTTAGAACTTGAAGTCGTGGCAGTCTAGAGGATCATCGACTCAGTTTACAAACTAAAAGAGACCTTCTTTGTGCCGCCACATCATAGTGTTGAATTGTTGGTATTCAGAAGGTGATCACGATTTGTATGGGTGAGATTAATCATCCTCGGGTCCTGCCACGGGAATGTCTGTTGGCGCTGAAGACAAACAGGAGATAGCGAATTTCTCATAGCCGCCGTTGGTTCTTCTTTACCGTCTTTGTATATCCACATTATATGAGGAACTCAGATATTGATAGGAGTATTGGCATATTTTTGGGCATTGCTGTGTATGTACATTAGTGTGGGCATTTTCACAGGAATTCACACAGTTGATAGATCGATTAAGTTTAATAAGCGCTGAAGTAGTTTATCGGGCATGTATCTACTCAGATGAGATGAATTTCAAATGAAGACAAATTTGGATAAATAACAATCATCAGGTATTCCGGGAGACAATAAGGTGACGAGAAGCAATGTTGGAACTCTTGCGTGATAATGCTGGCTCGATCCTTCTGGCACCCTCAATCCCAAATGTCTTATATACAATGAAAGGCATTATTAAATTGATGTAAGCTTGTGAAGACAACTTAAAGTCATTCGGGAGCGGTCAAGTCCGTTGTATTCAAAATCCCGATATATATCTTGCATTTGCAGATATTCTTTGATACTCGCTCCTGGAGATGTTACATGTGTGAAGTCCTTTGTCTTGTAACCAGCGGAAGAAGCTATCACAGGAGCCCTTGTCAAGATACTGCCGTTATTCTCATTATTCTGATTGGTCGCAGGATATAAGATTCAGAGCAATCGTGAACGCAGATGTTGGTTTTTGCCGTCATGTATCCTCAGAGGTTGAAGTATTATCTCTGGTCATTCGGGTTTAGCCGCTACATCCTTGTCTAGCCCGACTTGGAGGCTCTGACTATTTTAACGGGTCTCTTGAAGAATCCGCCATCTCACAGGATTGTTATCTCTTGAAACTCTTGTCGCTGTGTGATGTCGAGTCTATATACTCTGCTTCCCCTTTCGCGCTTGTTGCCATCGTGTGTTCTGTGAAGTTCGTGGCACTCAATACTGCCATGGTCCGCACGTGGTGAATGGTGGACAAATCTTCAGAAAACAGAAGGAAGTCGAGAGTAACTTCAATACTCCAATGACTTTGTTTATTGAAGCAGCTGACTACTCTGTATTATGAAATCGTGACTATAGCTGTCGTGGTTCATATGTTTCAATATTTGTGGTGGGTCCCCTTTCAAGATGTCGCGAAAGTTCACGAAGGTTTATAATCGGAGCTGTATATGAGACTTGAAGCGTCTCATGATATCAACCCTTATTGAAATTACTCAGAGGTGACGCCACTGCTAAGGGCGGAGCAAATCGTTTTTGGATCCATTTCGTGTGCAGATATATTGAGTTATCCCGTACATATCTTCAGGATTAGAGGTGCATCTCTGCTTGAAACGTCTGTGGAGAACACATCTCCTTGGCTACCGACTAGAGCAGAGGAATGCACTCTGGCTGGTGATTCGTCAAGCATCATGTCGAGTTGTTCACTGTATTCCTGTTTAAGTGTAGCACTTAAAAGGAAATTTTGATTTCATCAAGATAAGTACTCCCTTTGTTTATTCTTCTGAAATCTGGTCTGCAGGTCTAACATTGTTTACTTGAATCATGTGTGATTGGTAAAAGTGATCATAGGCATAAGATCCCTTGAAGATGTCAATCATTCTTTACATTTCGTTGTGAAGATCTCTGAGTGTGACTCTGAGATGAAAAGTGAAATGCAAATTCGTAATGATTGGATGGTCACATCGATACCATTCTCTATGTGCTTGGACTGCAATGTTGCCTTGAGAAGGCTGGTCCTATATTGAATATGTTGGCTGCATAATGTGTGTTGTGCAGATTGTCTTTTGTTGTACTGAGATTTGCACTCTCGAGAGGAGTAAAAGATGGAAGGAAAAGTTATATCAGAATTCAATAAAGATAAGTTTCTTTATCCATTCATTCCGATCCTTTTCCCTTTAGGTTGATTTACTTATTCATATTGTTCATAAATTCTTATGTATTCATATTATAACTTGAGATAGTAAACCTTGTATGATTCTAGCTTTAATATTTCTTTGGATAATTATAAACTGTTAGTAATCTCTCTCTAAAATGCTTTAAGGACAAGGTGATGAGAGATTGCTTAGTGATGAAAAGCTCGAGGCATCTTGTGAGGAAGTCATGCCGACCAAAGAAATGATCAAGCGTGAAGTTACAACTTGCAGCCATGGACTAAGTTGGTGGCTAGAGGGAGTTCACTTCCAGAAGTCTTCTTTGCAAGCTCTGAAGCAGGGATCAAGAGGGAGTTTTGTAACTCACTGAGAAGAAGTGAAGATTACTGTATTGCAAGGCTAGGTGCTAAATCCTTAGAGGATCCCTTCAGCTGCCGAGATCAGAATTGCTCCAGACTGTCATCTAGATTTGACATTGGTAGCTCCGCAAACCTATTCAGAATAGAGTGATCTGGGATGAGGTTGAAGAGGACAGCCCTGAATCTCTACAGAGGTGTGCGTTGGAAACCATTTCTCTAAAGCTAGTGTTGCAGGAAATCTTGGACGATGAGGTCAGGAGGTTGATGCAAGCTTGAAGATTCAGAGGGAGCCTCCTGAACCTAAAGAAGATGATCATGTTGTTTCAGGTTGAGGTCTGTGATGATATCCTGGTGTAGCAGGAAGCAATATTTTGTGGCACTGAGTACAACAGAAGCCGAATATATTGCAGCCTCTATGGGAGCAAGAGAAGCAGTATGGCTCCGGAAATTGCTTGTGGGATTATTTGGTGAGCCCCTGAATCCTACTATTATCCACTGTGACATTCAGAGTTGTATTAAGCTTTCTGTGAATCCAGTATTCCTTGATAAATCAAAGCATATAGAGATTCCTTACCACTATGTGAGAGACATGGTAGAAAGGAATGTGATCCAGTTGGAGTATATTAGTACAAACGATCAAACAACAGACATTCTCACCAAGCCTCTCTCCGAGTTAAAGTTGAACACTTCAGGAAGAAACTTGGTATGGTTGACATGTAAGTTATTGTTGAGATTGAGACTCAAATTGTTTATTTTGTACTAATGTATTTAAAAGATGTTTAATGTGTAAACTCTTTTGTCATGTGTGTGACTCCATGAATTTATGGGCCCTCACCCCCTGTGTACATTATTGAAAGGTGGCAATCTTTTTGATAATGAACACTTGTATTTGACATTGTAAAGTGACGACTCTACAATGATTAGTTTCACTATCATGATGGATATCATGTGACTTGATATCCGTGGATATGTCATGATAGTATCTCTTGGACATTTTGATAGATATCATGAGACTTGATATCAGTTGAAGATCATTATGATCCTTATGAGATAATCATGGTGGATAAATGTATCCGTGGATATACCATGATTTATTATGGTAGACATCATGAGACTTGATGTCAGTGCACATACCATAATGAAGATGTGTTATGAAGAATGTCAAGTGACTTGACTCTCTTAGAAGCATTCCATATCTTCTGATATCACGAGTAAGGTGATATCACTATATACTTGGTTAGTGTTTATCTTCCCTAGCTAAGAGGGAGTGTTGAATTATGGTAGCTTCGGTCAGATATAGAAATGATGATCATATGTGTGTGTATATATATGTCAGTATGTACTGACATATGTATACACACATATATATATATTTTAATTGTATACATTATCATTTATATTGGAATCTACTACATTCCAAGTATACTATCGATCTGCATTTAGAGGTTATTAACTGCAGATTAATAGCATTTCATATAGGATCCCGATCAAGCATCATTATCGGTGATCATTTCCAGATTGGATATAATTTATTTGTGCAAAATAAATTCAGATCGAACTTAGTAAGCATTTATGTTTATTAAGTAACTAACTCCGATTTAAGGATCAGGTGTTTAGTTAGTCGAATTGGCACAATCCAAGAGACACGTCCCATGAGTAGACATGCCTCCACTTCGTGGAGACATGTCCGCTCATAGAACGTGTCTCCCATTTGATACCTAATGCAGATCCGATCTACACTTGAAGATATCGAAATCAATAAATGTTCTGCTCTTGTAGATCGAATACCATTAAGGAAAAATTCAGACTTGTGAATTCATGATCAGTATTTTTCAATATTGATTTGGCATCAACTTCATTTTTATCAAGTTCAACATTCTGGTTATAATCTGAAAGAAATTTAATCATCCTTAACAAAAAGACTGCTTGCATGCAATGCAAACTTTATTACAAAATGCTATCCATTAAAACTGAATTTGAACACAGACAATTTTTAATTAAACTGCTGATAGAGATTAGTACAAACTAACTCTAGAAGCCCTATCTCTTGCATGACAAGAAACACTGAAACTTTATCATTCTTCTTGACACTTTGAATTTGAACACTCTTTTCTTCTATTGATCCTTTAGCAAACCCTAGCAAAATATTGCTTTTAAAACTCCATAGGGGATAGCAAACTATTTGTTTTATATGTTTTGATCAATGTAATTATTGGGCAAACCTTTATAATAGTGTTGCAATTTGGACACAATAATGATTGCCTCCAAAACCCTAACAAATCAGCCCATTACCTTGAAGAAATGCCTTTTAAAACTTGCCTTCTTCCATATCCTTTTTTCAACTTGTCAACTTCACTTGAATTTTCTGAGAAAAACCTTGGTAGAAGAGAAAGCCCTTTGAAGGGAACATCAATAGTGGTCTGCTGATAACAAATGTTTTTGACAAAGATTTGATAAGGAAATTACTGATCTGTCTTGACTCTTCCTTGATGAAAAAAAATCTGAACAAAACTATATACCGCTATATTAGGCTAAAAACTCCAAAGATCTTGACTGATTTCTCTTTCAAATTTCTGATAAATGACAGAAGAAAGGGAGATTTTGAAGATATTTTGCTGCTGTTATCACCACTGAAATGACTGATTTTATTGTGAATTTGGCATTTTTCTATGTTGATTCTGCTGCTTGCACTTTGCTGTTTGGAATTTTCTGCTGTGGAAAATTGCCATGAGGAATTATGAAGATAGAAGCCCATTTTGAGCACAAATTTACTCCTAAAGCAGGCACTCAAATATTCAAAAAAAAAAAATACTGCTCTCCTGCTATAAAAGCAAAGTCTATTGCTGAATGTGGATGCCTCTATTAACAACAAATTTACTTGAGTTTGGAAAAGTCACATCTGCTGCCAAAAACAGATACCACTCTTATCCATTGATTATAGACACATCTCTCAGTAGAGCTTGGTCAGCCACTTTGAGGTTTATTGATAAATGATTTTAGATTTTTCCATGAATCCAGTTGGCCTCTGTTCATAAATGTGCACCATTACACTATAAAAGAGACTTTGAAAGTATGAAAACCCCTTCTACCTTGTCACGCACACACCCAATAGAGCAAACAAGACTCCTTAATTCCATTGGGTCTCAGGGATGGGGGGGCCGAGAGCCTAGATTTGGGGATAGTGGGGGGAAAGTGGTGCAAATATAGATAGTACTTAAAAAATAGTTTAAAACATGTATAAGGAATAACAAATGAAACTTTGAAATACTCAAACATATTGCATTGAACAATGAAAATGCCGAATATCAATATATTTATATTATATTCAAAATGATGATTACATTCAAATTCTAGCTCAATGCCTCTAATTATCATTCATCCCCAAAGTTTGCACCAAACTTCTCATCACTTGAAATACTGAACTCTCAAGGTCAAGCTCCTCCAAACCAACACCAACCAACCCTATCTATACTACATCATAACCTATGTTGGCTTCTCCAGCTCTACATCCTATCAGGTTGTTTGACTCTACTTGTACATAAGCATGTTGTGATTAATGAGGTGCAAGGTGTTATGTATGGCTACAAGCTTCTCTACCTCCTAGAGGTAAGTTTATTCCTCTTAACATAGTGGATGAAAGTATAAGTAGACAAGTTCCTCATAGCAGCAAAAGAACTAGAAACTTGGGATAGTAGACAAATGGTTGGTGCGGTGTTGAAAAATTAGGCTTGTGCATAGTCCAATATAGAATTAGATCCTCCTATGCCATAGTCTCCATATCCACCTTGGCCTCTTCTAGATATCCCCTAAGAGTGGCAAATTTTGTTCACTTAGTACCAATGATGTTGCCTATGTAGAATCATACATCTTCTAAATAGCCTTCATGAACCCGCCTGCACCTCAACATCTTATAAAGGGGTAACTCTGTCAGGCCTTTGCACATATCATTTCAAGTTCAATGCATAGGCAGCCATGTTCAAGAGAGTGTTGAGCTTCTCCCATCAATGATGAACGATTGGTTGAATATATTCATTGTAGAACTGCAATGTGGGATCTTTCTTTTGCACAATGGCCTTCATTTGGCCAAGCATACTATCAATGCACTCATACACCTCTTCAAGGCTAGGTGCATTAGTGTCTCCATATTTAATAACTTTGAAGATTGGAATAATGATGACAACAATGTATCTCGCATCAACCCAAAAAGTGTTACTCTTCACGACCTCCTTCACCCTCCTCCCTTGCTCGAACTTAGAATTGGGTCACTGATTCCACTCTACTATCATGACCATCAGTTGCAATGCCTCTTGTAACTCAAGCAACCTCTCTAAGAGAATGAAGTATGATGCACATCTAGTCTATACAAGTTTCAAAAACTCCTTAAAGGTCTTGAAGAGTGTGTGTGAAGTGTGGTGGTTGTAGATAAACATTTGCACATATCTAGCATCATTAACGGCCTCTTTGATCCAACTGATTTTTACCATTTTGTTGAGTGCATTATTCATGTCATCCACACAATAAGGAGTACGCCAAACATGCTTGTAGCATGTAAGCTGCCTCAATTATTTTCCTTATAGATTTGGGAAAATATGCTGCATCTGTCACTACTTGCATTACATTCTCTAGCCCAACCTCCTCAATAGCATCTCCAAATATTTTGGAACTAAAAGTCAGCATCCTTGTGGTGCTTTGAACAATTGATAGCCCTAAGGAAGTAAGGGCCCTCTATACATGTGACCATGATGTTGATGAGTGGATGATGCTTGATGTCCATCCACCCATCCATGATTATGTTGTATTCACTAGTGACCCAAGTAGCCTTCATTTTCTCTATTACAATATTAATCTTGGAAAAGTTCTTATCTAAGATTGTTGTCCTCAATTTTTTCTCCCCTAGTGTGCATATGATGGTCCTGACCTTAAAAAAATTTCCACAGCCTCCTTATAACAAAGAGAGCGAGCCACATGGAACATAATGCCACTAGCAAAGATAAATTTGCCAATGGTATCATTTATCTCATCTTTATTTTGCACATTGAATAACTATACCACTATGTTTGCAACATCACTACTAGTCATTCTATGTTTCCCCTTGAGCTCTATTGCCCCTAAACTAGATGGAAGAGTAGAAGCAGAACGAACTCATGGATCTTGGAAAGTCCTAGTATTAGTAGAAGGAACCCTTGATGGCAAAGTAGTAGGTACAAATGTTTAGTCATCACCACAACCCCATAATCTATTTATTTCAACTCTTTTTTCAAGTGCCAATTCCTTACATAATCCTACACCTTTTCCTAGGACATGAAGGTGGTCTGCATTAACTCTCATAATACTATCTTGAAATTCAAGTTAACAAAAATGACATCTCCATAGCCTAGTGCCCCTTGTTGCCCCAAGTTTTTCTTGTAATTTGGTTGCAAATTGTCTTAATGGGGACTTCTTATTAAAGGGACCCTAGGTAAATTCTTCTGAAAATTTGGAAGGACAATTAAAATGTGCACTACTAGGACAACTAATTGCCTTACCTCACTACCCCACCCCCTAACATCTATATACCTATTCTCAGATTCAACCCTAATAGGCTCTTGTTGACCCTCTTCATCAATTATGTTGTGAGAAGTAGAACTCATAGTGACACTACAAGAAATGAAATTTATGGTTACCATGCATATGTCATAATGTCATTAAATTATGCAGGGCTCAAGACACAAGGATTTTTTTTTTGTTTATTAAGGGCATACTTTAAAACTTTTGAATTTTTTTACGTTGATGTTGAAGTTGAACAATGAGATTGATTTTTTTTCTCATTTCAAATGCATGGTGTGAGAGGTTTGGTACTAAGATGTCAAATCTTTAGAGGATTGTCACATGTGTCTTAAGCTAACCATGCAGTGCTTCAAGACGTAAGTGTAATTACAACATGTTTGAGAACATGAACTTCAAGAGGTGTGACAAAATATCAATGCAAAGGTTAAATAATCTTGGCTATCTTCATTACAACCTTCATCCTCGTCACAAGTGAATCTTGGACTCTAACTTACCCTCACCACATAAGAGGAGATTTCCACAATCAATGTGGATCCTCCACATTGAGGATCCTATCTTCATTGAGGATGACCTTGCATGAGTACAAGTTTATTAAGGGCATACTCTAAAACTTTTGAATTTTTTTACGTTGATGTTGAAGTTGAACAATGAGATTGATTTTTTTTCTCATTTCGAATGCATGGTGTGAGAGGTTTGGTACTAAGATGTCAAGTCTTTAGAGGATTGTCACATGTGTCTTAAGCTAACCATGCAGTGCTTCAAGACGTAAGTGTAATTACAGTATGTTTGAGAACATGAACTTCAAGAGGTGTGACAAAATATCAATGCAAAGGCTTGGCTATGTTCATTACAACCTTCATCCTCGTCACAAGTGAATCTTGGGCTCTAACTTACCCTCACCACATAAGAGGAGATTGATCCGCAATCAATGTGGATCCTCCACATTGAAGATCCTATCTTCATTGAGGATGACCTTGCATGAGTTGATTAGGTTAATCTTCAGGAAAGGCAATAGTTGTGGTAGAGGAGGAAAGAGCGTGAGCAAATCCCTTGGAGTCAATGTCACTCACAGATAGGCAGATATCATGGCTGAATCAGCATCAAGAACCTATCTCAGATGTGAGCATAGGATCCACCATTGAGCTATACATGTTGGGTCGAGTGATGTAGGCTCCTCTCAGCCATAGTCATACTTTTGATTGTTGTTTTTGATGCCAAGGGTTTCATAATCCCTGGGTTTTTTATACCTGAAACACTTGAGAATATTTATTTATTTAAAAATGTTTCTTTCAACTCAAATCTACTTTTGTATTTAATCGATCGATGTATAAATATGTATGTGATCAATGTAGCTTCTATTTGATTAATTTATTATGTCTTTAAAGTTGATTCAATGAAGGGTGCATAGTAAAAGCTTTAAATCCTTCAAATCTCTATTTTTCATAGTTTTCTCAATTTACCAAGTCCAAGTACTAGTCAAAAATCACCCTAGTGAGTTCCAAGTGTTGTAACTATGGTTATACATATTTAGCAGCTAAAGTCTGTATACTATGTTCTATCTGGAATTAGCTTTGGCTTATTAGAATGTATATTTTGCACTTCACAAAAACAGAAAAATACAATTGAATGTGTGCATACCGGAAGCTCTGTATCTGACAGCTGACTGTGATAGAGAAGAATTGCCTTGCTCACTGCAGAAGTGTCATCTTTACATATTTCTATTTTCACAGCTTCTGTTATTTCATGGACAGCTTCATTCCGTGTGGTTGCCAAGTATTTGCAATCATTATCATACAACTTAGCAAAACGATCAATAATATCAGGCTCCCACACATCATCGAGCAATATCAAAATGCTCTTACCAATCAAGGCATCTTGCAGCTGATAGCAAACATCTTCCAGATCACCCTTTGTTTCATCCCATGTATTCCTACTACAGCCAATCTGCACCAAAAATCTAAATATTTTCTTTGCCAAACGTTTGTGATATTCTATTTTGTTTCCACCGCATGCTAGTCTGCTGCACCACTGTCCGAAAGTGAGCTCTACTGCACCATGAAGGAATCTTCCAGGTGGGTCGGAAGCTACTTGTCGGGCTAGACATGTTTTGCCTATTCCAGACAACCCTACAATCAGAACAACAGGCGGTGAATCATCTTTGTCTAACAGCGTTCTTACCAGCTCACATTTCTTTGACACTGGATAACCTGTTTCTGATCTGACTTTTAACATAGCAGGCAGACCACTTGCTGTTGAATCGATAACCTTTTGGACATGACTAGACAACTCTTGAGACTCGAGCCACCAATTCAAGTCCTCTCTGATGGAGCGTGCTACTTTTGCAAGAGAATCTCCTACCACAGAACTCAATACGATGTTAGCTAAATGCCTAATTCCCTTCCTGGAAGAGAATTTCTTTGCCAATTTTACTTTGGGCTGCACACGTTCAAGTAATGTACTGAAGCTCTGTAGTTGGGACTCAAGTTGAGGATTATGAAGTTTATGATAATATTTTCTTTTTGCATCTCGGATCAAACCTTCTAGATTAGTTATAAGCTCTTCTAGAGCTTGCACTTTCTTGGGTGCATCTTCAAGGTCACGAGAAGCTTGCTCCAATGCTCTCACAGCTCCTAAAATGTTTGACACTAATCCAGCGGCTGCAGCTACTAATTGGAAAGCATCCATATTTTCACAAAATATATACTGCCTTGTAGTAATGTTGAATGCCACCAGAGTTAGATAACCATGTACCTCTCCGCAAAAGTGTAAGCTCTGCACCTACAGGCAACCATTCAACTATTGGAGGTTCAAACTACACACTGGCAAACCCCATACATGTGAGGGACCAATATCTCAATGGTGGAGAACCCAGCAGTGTTGATGGGAGGCCCTAGATTAGTCCTTGCAGGTCCATGCCTCAAAACAACAGCATGTCTCAGCTAAATTTTTAAAGGAACATGATCTCCCTGAAATAAAGCAACAAGATAAAGAATTGTCCATAGATTCATGCTCATTCTTGTGTCCCCACCGGGCTAGAAGTAGTTTCAAAATCAAATGAGGTACAGCACCCCTTGATCAGGCATGACATCACGGGTTCTCCCCTTCATGTTGTTACAGCCCTGGTAGCACTCAAATCCCCTCTCTCGCCCCCTCCCCAATTCTATAGGATCTACTTCTATTTAAGAAAGAAGGTATTCGTTATTTGCAATTCTCAGTAGCTTATTCTCATTCCCACTTAGACCACACAAATCCATCTTCATGGGTAGTGTTCGTGAGAAAACAGCTTAATGGTGCGCTAGAAAACAGAGTACCCGATCAAGAAAATTCACATAATCTCAAGTCGAAATCGTGTAATTCAGTATTCTACTTTGAAATCAAAATCTAGAGCCCAGAAAATTTGAGAAAACTTTCAGCACGTTGTATTCACCTTTACATATTATTACTATTATGATTATCTTCATCTGAGATGGGCTTTGATCAAATAATCAAACCTGGAATAATTGGATGGATAACTGACAGCAGGAATATTTAGTACTGAATCGAGATATGTCTGCTAATTAGAGGTCGACTTCCACATCAAAATGTAATTTTTGCAGTAGTTGTGGTTATGTTTTGGTCAATGATGACATTTATGTTTACAATGTAGACCCCAAGTAAACTAATCATTGTTTTTTATTCTAGAGTTGTATTCCCACCAGGGCTTCTTTCTCTCCTTTTCCCTCTGCGCGTGTTTTTAGATTCCTCCAATTTAGTTTTTAAACCAACTGAAGAATTTGACTTTTGACTGTAAGCTAAGCTGGAAGGATAGTTTACCTGGGACCAGCTCTCGAATTTAATGGGTTTTTTTTTTCTGTATTTTACAATTTAAAAATTTGTGAGATGGTATAAGTTTGACTTGTTATTATATTTTTAAATTTTATATAGTAGGTATTTCAAATTTATTATAGGAAAAAAACTAATTTTTTTTTATAAAAATATTAAATAATTCAGAATATTTCCAAAATTAGATTATAAATATTTTTTTTAAATACGTAAAGATTGTTTTGAATATTTTAAAAAATTAAAATAATAATTTAGAAATTTAATTATAACAATAAATTTAGAATATTTAGTTTATTGTAAATTCTAAAAATAAATTATTGATTTTCATATTTTATAGAGTATTTGGTTTATTGTAAATTCTAAAACTAAATTATTGTTTTTCATTATTTACAATTCTATTTTCTTTTTTTATATGCATATTTAATAATTCAGCAATTACAAAGATAATTATAAATTACAATTTATGTATTTATTTAACTATTTTGTCTCTATGAGATATAGAGAAATATTCGTTTCCTTTATATAAATAAAATTCAAAAAAAAATGTTCTCTAATAAATTTATACATTTTATTGAGCAAACACTTCAAATAATATCAATGAATGTGTATCCTATTAGATATTGTAAAAATGAGTTAACTCTTTTGTTGATTTATTATATTTGAGGTGCAAGGGTTTCAAAATAAAAGATGCATGGAAAGTTTTGATAACACATAATATTCACACACAAATTATCCTCATATGATGAAGTTATGACAAATTGTGTTTACTTTTCCCACAAACAATATTGATTGTGAAAGAGGATTTTCAAAACACATCATCAAAGATATTAGAAAATTAAAGTTAGTGTAGCGTCATAAATTATCACCCTTGCCAATTTCACCTTATGTTTGGTCGTCTCTTAAATTATTGAACCTAATTGAGTATTTAATTTCTTAAATTATGCATCCTCTAGTCCATTTTTTACAATTTCCGAGGAATTGCAAGTGGGAATCAATTGCAAGAACTAATACATTGCCCTCAACACTAACTCTCCTGGAAAATAGGTCCAGGACACTCACACCATGGGCGTGAGTGTCCTATTTTCCCTCCAAATTGAAATATGTCGTTGTCAACAATTTAATATTTGAAGTTCAAGTGTCTAAAGTTGGCCATTGAGATTTGATTTTCAGGAAATTGAATAAATGTTTATAGATACCTAGTCATTACATCATTTCAAATCTAACAAGAGCTATCTAGGAAATCATTGAAGCAATTATTATCAAGAGCACTATTGAGCAAGTCAAGAGCAACATTTTAGAGCTTTATTGTAGCAATTCAAGATCCTAACAACATGTCCAATTCTATGTGAGTTCATGTTATCATTGTTTTGTGAAGGCTAACACTTTTGTAGGTCTCCAAATCATTCAAGCAAGCAAGTTAGTCCTACAAGGAAGCCATTGAAGGGTGGTGAGTTGCAACACTTTGTGATTTCATCATTCCTTCCTATTTATTATCCATTTTATCATTGACATTTGGCATTGTGGAAGTGGAAACACTTACCCCCTAAAATGGCCCAATATTTCTTCTCCTTGAGAATGTGCAGATCTTAGGTTTGAAGAACATTGAAAGGAGTTTGCAGAAAAATCATGCATTGTTGCATTTGAAGACCTACATCTTGTCAACCCATGGAAACTTAGTTATAGAAATATCCGACAGTGTTCCGACAGATCTACAGATAGGAATTTGAAGCTCAGATCAGACATTAGAGGACCCAAAAAATGGATCCAGAAAAGCATAGGACACTCACGCCCTAGGCATATATGTCCTCCATTTTCTACCCTATATTTGAACCACTGGTGCACAATGTCTTGCTCTGCTCATTTTTGTTGTCCAAATTTGTCCGTGAACTTATGTGTATTTTGTATTTGCATCATAACAATAAATTGCGCTCTTAACCTAGTTAGATCATTGCATTTTATCATTAGGACATTCTTAGATTTGGTTAAGGGTTGGTTGACTCACGTATTAGGATGTAAGTCTATCTCATACCTTGTCCAAATCCATCAAACCCTCATTCCATCCTTGCATTTTCAATCCATTACATCTGCCTCTCTTTTCCTATCAATGAACATTTGGGAAAGGTATCAAACCCTAAGATGAAAACTAAAAGGTTTCCCTTTCCCATCGTTTCAGTTAGGTTTGGATACATTGGATTCATTAATGAGAGTATTTGGAATGAAACCTAAAGCAAATGATGTAAATTGAAACATGGTATATCAAATATGGAAAGATACAAAATAAAAAGGAATTCTTGATCTTTGGTATCGTTTATTTATTTTATGTTTATTTGGTTATTGCTTTTATGTATTTCAATTGAAAAATAAGAGAAAGTGCTTTCATTGTTTTTGAGAATTTTGAGTTTAAATATAAGTAAATTATATATTGAAGATTTATACTAGAATTTTTTATTTATTTTTAATTGTTTATTAGAATTTTAAAAAAATATTATTTCTATGCAAAATATTGATGCTAATTTAAATTATAGATAATAACATTATTTAAATAAAATATAAAATATTTACAACTTTAATAAATAAATGAAATTGCATATTTAATAAGTATGATTAATAAGACTTGATAAAAAAAATTTAATATAAATATTTCCTTTAAAATCCTTCACTTTTATTTTATTTTTATTGGTAAATTTGGCCTAGGGGCCATACCGTCATTTGAACTTTAAAAAATTATATTTTATGATTATTCCATCATGGAGGGCCTTCCAAAACCTTGTAGGGTGCCTTTATTTAACTACTAATACCATTTACAATTGATTGTATACCTTTTATACAAATTTGGGTTTATCTTTATACCCATTACACTATCTTAGATTTCTATTATTTCTATACTTAATGTTCTACTTCTGCCTCCTCCCCACTATCGTCAATGCTCCCTACCTCAAAATTGAAAGACTAGTCAACTCCTTATGAAGGTGGCACTCCTATTGCCAATTTTAAAAAATTCTATGCCTCATTTGGCTTGATGTTTCTAAAGTATATAAATATCCAACAATAAAAACCATGAATGAGATCCATGGACCCCCCATTGTATTGATGATTGGTTAGATTCCCACACTAGAGAAAAATCCATATCCCGTGATTACATCATCTAAAATAACACTAAGCCCTCTTTACCACCTCAACTTGATTAAAGACTACAACAATCCTTATTAATTCCCTACCTTCCCTGGCTTTAAGAAATATCACAATAAACATCAAAGAAATATCATACTTAACCCTATAATGATGAATTTTTATGAGAAAAATTTCCCCTAGAGTAACTTAGATTACATGCAACATGATCACAACATTTGCATTAAAAATCTTATTGAGCTTAAGGTTAGAAATCTCACCAATAAAAACTACATTTCGTTTATTTGCAACAAGACACACTATGGTATCCATGTTTATTTCTCTTCACCTTTTCCCATAGAAGAATGACCATCATGTATTTAAGACTCTTACACTTGAGATTTTTTTCTCTTTTTCATATTTTTTTGTATAAGAATTCACTTCTGGCGATACTCTTCTCTAGTCTCATATGTGACTTCCCCAACCTTGCCGACTTACAATGATGACTTCTTGCTACTTGCATTGGGGGCAATGTTAATAATGTTTAGTGTCAATTGTTGCCATATGAGTGAGGAATTATCTCTTATGTGATTCACCTTTGATTATATAGCCACATTTTCCAACACATACACTTCTCTATTATTTAGCTTATAATTTAGAGATGTTATCCTCCTAATAGAATTGATTATATCCATCAAATCTCCCTCTATATTCACTTATTCTACACCATGATGCTCACAAGTTTGGAGGCCTAGAAGGAGAGCTTGTGCTTTGGCCTCCTTATTGGTGCTAGGCATGACTTTTTTTTGTCACAAATCCAATTAGCCTTCTATGATTTTTTACAATACAACTAACTTCTAAAACTCCTAGAATACCCATCAAAGCTCCATCAATTTTAATTTATACCACCCTTTGCTGGAGGGTCCTCTTTAATCCCAATCATGGATTATTTTTTTATTAACCCCACCTACCCCATATATATATATTGGAAATTCTTCACTTTTATTGATTTTGATAATCAATCAATTTTTTTGATAATTTATATCTTTCTTAAAACATGTATCGAAAGGTAGTTAAATAACTAAATTATCATGAAATTGTTAGACACACAGGACAACTGAGAGGGGGGGGGGGCTGAATTAGTTGTACATTAAAACATTCAAACCCTTATTATGCACAACATGAATGTAAATAATGAAACATTAACACATTCACAACCATACACAATAAAACACCAAATTTACATGGAAAACCCTAATTAGGGAAAAACCACGGTGAGGATTACTCACATATATATATATGAATAACAACACCAAATACAATAGGCTCACTTGGCACTCACTACCTAAAAGAGAAGAATGTTCACTGCCCAAAGGACTCATGTCTGGAATAGAAGAGAATAGAAGAATATTGTTACAAGGAGGTTCACTACCTCAAAATAATAGGAAGATCCACCACAATTCTACACCATTTGCAACCTTTGACTCATTGCCTCCAACAACTTCGGGTACCCTAAAAATGTAGACACCTTTTGCTCATTGCATTTGTTATCCTTAGGAATTTAAGCTCACACTCAAATCACAAAACTTGATCACATTTCACACCACAACAGACCACACTCATCTCCAACAATTAACCTTGCTTATATATCCTTCACAACCTCAAATAACCTTGTTTAGGTCAACCTCAATGAAACGTATGTACCTCAAACATGCAACCAACAAATAGGTCAGCACCAAAAACTTCTATGGTGGAAAGAAGTGAAGGCAGACCACACCAAGGGTTAACCAGGATCCAAATCCACACTAGAATGCTACACCATGCTTCCACAATGCACAAAGCACATCTATAAGTAACACTAACACACCAGGTCGTCCAAACCTATATTAACACTACCAAACAATCAATTCAGTATTCACCAAGTCTGGAAGCATCCTGTAGACCCCAAAGCAACATCACACAACATCCTAGAATATTCTAACATTATCAAAATAGTCAATAATATTACCGCAACCACCTGCAAATGAGAATAGTAATATCTTGTGCAACCAACAACACTTTCAGAGACATACAACTCACTAACCAACCTTGCAGAACACCTAAACACACAACACTCCAAGGGAAGGTAGATACAAACAATATTAGTGTTACCTATTTTGCTTCCACCAAGCTCAAATGAGTAGAGTTGTTATGTTTTACAAATTGAAACAAAAGGTACATTCTTTTCTGCTATGTTTCATTCATATGCATAAAATAAATTATCAAAAGACTGCATTATTAGATTATGTAAAGGTAGTCTTTATTGATAATCATAAGTGTATAGTGTCCCTCACAAGCCAAGGGACTGACTATTTTAATGCAAATAAGGAAAAAACTATACATTTACAGATACAAGAAAGAAAAATGCATATATAAAGAAGGGGGACCCATCATTTCCTGAATGACAAATCCCGATTGAGTTGCCTTTGCATCAACTTCAACCCTCCTACTTATCTAGTCTCCAGTTGTTGCTTTCCCCCTGCTGCTCCAAGGTTTCCTGCATTTGTGAGAAGAGTATTGTTAGAGAAATGAATGATCACCAATCAATACATATGCAGACATCCATAGACATATAGTCTGATCCTCATGTGCATTAAAATAGCTTGCATACCATAGATGTCCAAGAAAACAAGAGATTTATCAAA